>PVKM010011030.1:0-33926 GCA_004027735.1 Carollia perspicillata
AGGATGGGGGCAGGAATGTGACCTGCTGCTGGTCACGCTTGCTGCTGGCCCTTCAGGACTGGAGCCTGGAGCTCTCCCCTCGTGGGTCAAGGCTTTTGCTCTGGGCTCAGCCCGCAGCCTTGGGGTGCCCCACACCCCCAGCTTCTGGTCCCCTAAGTAGGACCTGTCAGACACAGGAGTTAATATACGGCACGCTACCTGATTGCCCAGAAGAGTCTTTACAATGTGTGACGGTGAAACTCAGATACACGTACGTCACACTGCTGGGCAGGCATGCACATGTCACGTGCTGTGAGACAGAGGGTCTGACGTGAGCCGAGTGAGAACGAAGTGAAACGAGGTTTGAAACCAGCAACTTGAAAGGAGAGAGTCTGAGCAGATCCTGAGGTGTGAGGCACTAAAACGGGTTACCCACACTGCCCCCACACACGAGGCCAATTGATTGTGTTAAACTTTTTTTTTTGACACCTCAGAGGCTTTCTCAAAGCCCTGAGTTCCAAGGACTTTGTGGTGTTATCTATGATAACAAGAATTCAAAGGAACAAGAGGCCACAGGAAGCCGACAGAAAAGAGCCCACCACGGTTCGGAGCTGCTGGCCCCCCGCACAGGCATCCTGTGCGTCGCACTGGGTCTGTGTCCCTGGCTCCACCTTGCTCTCCTTTTCCTGTGTTCTCAGAGAGACTGCCAACTCCAGTGGTGATTGCTCCCAGAGCTCGAGCCAAGCCATCACTGTGAAAAGGGACAGACATTTGGATTCCCAGCAGCTGGGAGGAGTGGGTGGTGGGAGGACGGGAGTCCCGGCCTCTCCTGGCCCCGTCTGCTGAAGGCCACGGTTCAGCTCCACCCTCACGGCTCCTGGACATGCGGGCTGCCAGGTTCAGCTGAGGCCCGAGGAGCTGCTTTCGTGCAAGGGCGTATGTGGGCAGTGTCTTTTTTCTTCCACTGCTTAGGCTAGAATTGTTTTTTTAACTTTATAAGAAAAAAAAGTCACTGTGACAAGAAAAAATCCTCAAGATATGAAAAGTCCTTCAACACACCCAAGCACCATCTTCTCAAAGGTGGGCTTACGAACTAAAACACAAATGAACAATCAAACTATAAGAGGCACATTATTGCAAAATTCTAGCTGCAAATTTTGTCTCTCCTGACTATGTATTCTTAAACTTATTCCATCCTAGATACCTGATGGGGTAAGCACTATTTTTATCCCCGTTTAAAGATGAGAAAACTATGGCTCAAATAGACTAAGTGGTTAATTAGAACAGGGGTCCCCAGCCCCCCCTTTCCCCATGGATGGCACTCGCATCACAACCTGAGTGCCACCTCCTGTCTCCCCCACCCTACTCTGATCCATGGAAAAATTGTCCCTCCACGAAACTGGTCCCTGGTGCCAAAAAGGTTGGGGACCACTGGGTTAGAACATAGGGTCTCTTACCAGTCCTGTGAGAACACTACCCCTGCCCTGAATCAGAGCCCGAGAAGCTGAGTCCGTCTCCAGCAGGAGCCTTTGCAGGGATGCATTCTATGAGTAATAAATACACAAATCTAAGGCTTGCTAGTAGTATTCAATAATTTGGCGTGCACTCTGAGCAAAACCCAGAGAAATAGCTTGTGTAATGATCAGTGAGATTTTTTAAAAGTTTGTGCATATGCTGGGATCTGTGCTTAGACTTGGAGGGTCCACTTCACCGATGTGGCCTGGGGCAGTTTTCCAAGTGCATTCAACTGACCCCAGTGATCATTTTATTCCTTTGGGTGCTAACCAGGCTTTAAACCACATCGATGTGAAGGAAATAAAGTACAACTCTTGAGTTCAGTGATGAAGCAGTTTTATTTCCTTATTTTTAAATACATGGCTATAAGTTTAAATAAGTTCAATTTAAGTGTTGGACGGTTTTATGTGTGTTTATTTATAATATTTGACCCACTGTTTCACTAAGAGAGAGAATGAAAAGAAAGGGTTAGTCCTTCAACTCTGATTTTTTGGAAATCTGGAAATGATGTTTTGTTTTTTTTAATCCTCATCCAAGGATATATTTATTGATTTTAGAGAGAGAGGAAGGGAAAGGCGGGGGGTCAGGAGGTGAGGGAGAAAGAGAGAGGGAGGGAGAGAATATCAATCGGTTACCTCCCATATGTGCCCCAACCAGGGATCAGACCCACAACATTCTGGTGTATGGGAAGACACTTAACCAACCGAGCTACCCAGACAGGGCTGGAAATGATGTTTTTAAAGCAGTTTCCTTTGTTTATCCTCATGTTCAATACCAAGAAATGGAAGTAGGAGGAGAGTCAAACATCCACTATCGCAAACATCTTATAAAATGGTCCACAATATGTAAGTCAACGCTACCACCAGCTCTACTTCTAGACCCCACCAAACAGCAGGTCATTACGAAACCACGCCGTACAGTTCACAAGGCTTTTCACACGTTCTCTCACTTCACCCTCGCTATCCCTGGGGCAGGCGTTCTTACCCCTAGCTCGCAGAAAACCGTGCTTACGTCGAGTCAAGTGGCTTGCACAAGACCACATCAGTACAAGATAATGACCACTTTTAACATTTTGAAACACTCCTATCCATTTTTCTGCAAATATATTTTTTAATGAAATTGGGATCAAAGTGTTGAAAAATTATGTATCAAGATTTGCATCATTAGTTTTTCCTTATACCATTTTCCTTATACCACACAGTTTTTCCTTATACCTTTTCCTTATACCATTCTTTGTAAACAATTTTTTAATGGCTGCATACTGTTCTAAGGTGAATATGTATCAATTTAGTTTACCATTTCCTAACTGTTGGGCATTTAATGGCTTCTCATTTCTTACTATTATAAACGATGCTGAGATAAATATCCTTGAGCAAATATTTCATCTACTTTAAAGTGTTAATCTTCTCTGAGTCATTGAAAAACAAAGCCAGAATGAGCTTCTCTTCTATTTTAAAACTATGTCTTCCTTAAGTGTGAAACCTTTTATTTTTGGGTTTCCCTCTGGTAAATCTTTGGCATGCATCACCAGGAATGCTTACTCAGAACACATCACATCTGAAACTGCTGACCTGCTACCGGAGCATCATTGGCCTGTTGGGCCAGGGCACTGGAATTTGCTGGGCCAAGTCTTTTCACGTCTCTGGTCCCTGCTGTGGATGGAATGTAAACCGCACGGGGCCGGGATGTGCTGGAAGCTGTCTAAGCCGTGCTGTTCCCTGTAGCTGCTCCCCTCCACCTTCCATGCTGTGCTGGAAGGACGGTGGAGGAATGGGAAAGGGGGAGGAAAGGGAGAGGAAACTTACTGGACTCAGAGGCATCACGCTTTCTAACTTCTTACAGCCTCGTTTACTTTTCTAGTCATCCACTCATTTCCTCATACAATGAAGATCTATTAAGTGTCTTCTGTGTTATGACTTGTAGTTTGTGGATCTCAGCATAGACGCTAGGTTGATCTGGGAGTGCTGTACGCTGCATGAGAGGCTGCAGAACACGGCGCTTCCCAAAGTTCCTCGACTAGGGAACACTTTTTTTTGAACACCTATTTACAATCTCCCAGAACTGTATCCACAGAACGCAGGTTAGAGGAAAAAGTAAAAAGGCATTTAACAAAATTCAATGCCCACCCTAATTTTTTCAAATACAATTCTTTTAAAATTAGCAATAGAAAGATAATTTCCTAATGTGATTAGTTTATAAAATATTAAAGCAATGGCCAACATCATATTTTAAGTGAAATAACAAAGGCATTATTATTAAAATTAGAAGCTTCATCTGCACACTCACTGCCCAATGTGATAAAATATGAAACAGAAGAGGAAACACAGTAACCACGAATGTAATTGATATGCTTGTCTATCTGGAAAACCCAAGAGAATCTAATGAATAGTTGTCGGGATAACCTGAATCAAGCGAACAGATACAAAATGAAAATGCAACAACAATCAGTAGCTATCTTAACATACTAGCAATACCTATCTAGAAAATATAAAGGAAAAAAATCTGATTCGTAAAGCAGTGGAATACAAAACACCTAAGGACAACATTAACGTGAGCACTATAACTAGCGTGATAAACCAGCCGCCCCTCTGGGGCACAAAGGAGGCCTGAGCAAACGCAGTGCTGGGGTCCCGCTCGGGGAGAGCAAGTGGCAAGATGCCATGCAGATCCTACACACACGGATCCCAGTGGGAATTGCTGGGAAGAATCTGATGAAGTAATTTTAAAGTTCCTCCGAAAGAATCAGAGGAAATGAGGATTGATAGTATTTGGAAAACAAAGAGAAACAAGATCAAAGAGTCTGTGCTACCACTTACTAAACAATGTTCTAGAGTGACAGTTATTTAAAACATTGAAAGTAACTTAAGACAGTATAGTGCGGGTATAAGAATCTACCAACAGAACAATAAGATGCAAGGGAAAGGTCCCCAAAGATTCCAATATTTAATAAATTGGCACTAGAAGAGACCTCATGTGACACTGAGAAAAAGTAGGATTATTCCATAAATATTGTTAAGAAATATAAAAACCAAAAAAAGAGAATACCTTTGAAACAGATTTTACTTCCAAGAGGATTAAAGAGTTAAATACTTTTAAAAGCCTATAGGATAATCAAGGATTTTCTGTGCATAAGGACGATAAAAAACATTCATAAAGGAGGAAAGAAGTGGAGGAGATTTGCCTTGGGGTGAACACACAATACCAACTTCAGATGATGTTCTATAGAATTGTACACCTGAAACCTGTACAATTTTATTAACCAATGTCGCCCAATAAATTCAATAAAGAAGTTTAAAAAAGAGCAAAAAGGTGTCAGACTTGACCATGAATATTAAATATAGTTGCATGTCAAAATTATACAACATTAAGAAGGTGAGCTCAAACTAAAAATGTAATAATTATGACAACGGGTCAATAGCCATGTTTGAGCAAAATATTTAAGCATCTACAAGATAAAGAACTCTCAGATGAAAATTAGGCAAAGTTCACAGACTATTCACAAATAAATATGGATGAATGATCATATATTTTACAACTTTACTAGTAAAAAAAGTCAAATTAGAGGAAATTTTTTCCTATCATATTTATGTTTTTCAATAGTAATACTAAGTTTTCTGAAGTATTTCAGAATATTTATTTGAATAATTAATAAGTAATAACTTATTTCTGAAATAAGAAATAAGTAATAAGTATTCTGAAATACTTAGTTTTCAGAATGACTTTTCTGAAAAGAAATATGTATATGTACGTGTTATAAAATCAGAAATGTATTGACTTTGTCCTGGCTGGTGGCTCAGTTGGTTGGAACACTGTCCGGCACAGCGAAAGGTTGCAGGTTTGCCCCCGGTCAGGCACATACCTAGGTTACAGGTTCGATTCCCATCCAGGATGCATGTGAGAAGCAACCGATCAATGTTTCTCTCTCTCTCTCTTTCCTCCCTTCCTCTCTCTCTAAAATCAAAACATACATCCTTGGGCGAGGATATATTTTTTTTCTTGAAAAACATTTATACATTTGATGCAGTAATTCATGCCCAGGCTGCTATTCCACAAAAACCTGGAAAAACAAAGACTTACAGCCAAGAATATATATAATAGTGTAAAACAGAAACAATGTCCCAAGCTGTGCAATAGAATATGATGCAATCATTGAAGTTATTTTTGAAGATTACTTAATGACACAAGAAAAAGTTCATCATACCATATTAAGTGAAAAAAGCTGTTTATTAAATTGCATTTATTGCATAATCTCCAGTTTTGTAAGCACAGCTTCTATGTCGTTAGTAGGTCGTTTGCTGAAAATGTGGACAGATGGAATTTGGCCCACACTCCACGGAAGGGCCACCGAGGTGAGTGAGCCTGTGAGGCTGACCCTGTCCAGGCTGGGTGACTCAGTGGTCGCGGTTCCATCAAGTGAACCTTCATCTATCAAAGGTTCCCAAATGTTGCCCGGAGGAGGCTAACTAAGAATCACTTTGAGAGGTGGTTTATAAAAAAACAAGAACAAAAACAGATTTCCGAGCCTCGCCCGCAGTGACATCCCCAGGTGGGAGGTCTGGGAGGAGGCCCCGGAATCCGTTCAGAGGATCTCCTGGCGATTCTGACCCACAGCCAGATCCAGGAACCACAGCTTTCTTGGTCACAATTTTCTAAGGTTTTGAAAAGTACATTGAATGCTTTTTAGAAGTAAACTTCTAGATGTGAGTTACAGAAGAGAATCCTGTTATTAAAAAATACCTCTTCTCCCCCACATTTCCCTTAACCCTCCAGCACTGCTGCCCTGTGGTGGGCAGCTGACATAATGAGTGGACAAGAGGCCAATCTGTGGTGTCTCCCCGAGCTGACTGCTGCTGCCAACGCCACACCAAACTGCGTGGAGCCCCCCGGCCCTCCTCAGAATCCTTGCTCCAAGTCCTGCCTCTTCTCAGGTTTCTGAAACACCAGCTGCTGCCCCTCTGCGGCCCCCTTCCCTCAACTTGTAACCCATGCTCATCCTGAACTAAACCGCCGGAATGCCTGTGACCAGGGCACCGTTCCTCCCCTTCGGTGCCCGGCTGCTGCGAGGCTTCTATATTTGGTGCCTCGCCTCCCACTCACGCCTCAACCCACCCCCACCTGGGTTCCATCACCACCACTTACTGACTCGGCTCTTGCCAAGGTCACCCAGGCTCCTGATGGCTAATCCACTGGCTCCATTTTAATCCTTTCCTCAGAAGCAGCTGACATTGCTGACCACGTCCCCTCCTCTTTTCCTGACTTTTGTGGGGGTGTGGGTGGTGTCTGCTGTTTCACCTGTCCAGAATCAACCCCTCTTTTTGACAATGGCACCCTCAGGGGCCACCTTTCCCCACTCTGAGTCCACATGGTTTGGGGGTTGACTACCCGGCTCCAGGCATGGGTTATATCCCCCTGACTCTAGGGACTGGCCCCGGAATGGGCCTATGGCCAAAGCTGAACCACTGAGACTCAAACCTGAGATTTTGCTGAAACTTTTGGAGAAGAGATTCTCGTTTCTCCCCTTGGGGTTGCTGAGCTGATAGAACGTGAGTGTGTGAGTCTGGAACTGGAGACAGCCACCTGCCCACTCCATGAGGGGCAACTCACCGAGGAGGAGGCAGCAGAGCTGAGAGACAGTCCTCGGCTGATCGTGCCACTTGGGGTCCCAGGCCAGGCCTGAAGCCGGCACACCTGGTCTTATCAGTTTCATGAGAAAATCTGCACCTTTTTACTTATGTTGTACCCCAAAAACATAGTAACTTTTATGGAAGGCAATAATAGAAACATTTGCTGCTGCTTCCACATTCTCTCAGTATTTTCCAGAAAGTGATTAGATGATATATTTTGACAAAATAAAGAAGTAAATAAATATATTGGAAGATAAAGTAATCCAAGGGTAGATTCACTCTTTCCCTATGCCCCCTACCTGCAGAGCAGGCTGGGGAATTGAATTTTCTTGTTTTCACCTTGGGGAGGTGGAATTCACACACCTGAAATTCACCATACACAGCGAGTGTATCTGAAGGTGCTTTGCTAGCATCCAGAGACCCTCTGCATCCTTGGCTCACGGTACGTTCGACTCTTAAGCCTTTCATAGCTGAATTTCTGTCAACTGCGACCACAGATCCCTAAGGTGGCTCAGAGCCACCCTCCTCCCCTGACATTTGTCCCTCTATCTGGTGACTTTCTCCCAAGAGTCTCCACAAGCCCCCCCTTCTCTCAGTCCGGACCCTCATGTCTGATGCCCCGTGGACTCTGAACCACTTAAACACAGGTTTAACCCTAAACTCGAATTATGCCCCCACTCTTCCTCTTCTTAGGTCCCCATCTTGGTGGACGGCTCCTGGTTATCCCACAGACCTGGGCCCTGTCCTCGACACTTTCTCCTCCTCACTCCTGGTCTCCTGTGGGCAGCTGCTTCTGGCTCATTTCTCAGTGCTCGGCTTTCAGGTCGTATCCTCGGGGAGGACTTTCCCAACCTCCAGGCCTGAAGGAAGGGTCCTTCCTCCGTCCCCATCCCACCCTGCGCTTCTAGGGTCACCACCCAGAACCCTAATGGCTTGTGGATTCTTTTCCATCTTCCTCATGAAACTCTAAATTCTGTGATAGCTGGGCCCATTCCTGAAATCAATGCTATCTAAGTAAATGAACACTAGGGTGTATAAGTATGATCTTATATATTGTAAATGTAGTATCTTCTACAAAAATGAAATATTTCAATATCTCAGATTGGCAAAATGGTATTTGGCACAGGAGACTAAGATTTTCAGGGGCTCAGGCACCTGAATGAGGCGAGAACCACCCAACCGAGCCCATGGCCTTCCCCTAACGGGATCTTTTCTGTGGGTGAATCAGGCTGCCTCCTGTGGGCCTTCACTTCTCTTTAGTAATGGACTCTCGAGTTTATCAAAAGGAATGAAGTAGAGCTTTGTTCTTAAACACAATCTCTTTCCCCCCTTTTTTGAAAACTGGGATGCTTGATTGCTTCCAATTTTCTGATACTTTTCATATTCTTCATAATTTCTTAAAAAAAAAAAACCAACCAACCACAGTTCCTTGATCACACTACAACTTTTACCTACACCACCCTCCCGCCCATGTGTTCAGGTACTTAGTGGGCCTGGCCTGTGCAGGCCCCTGAGAGCACCTCATCCTCGGGTTCGACTTCCTCTCAGGCTCGGCCGGGCTCCCTCCGCCATCTCTAGATCATTTGCTTTGAGGGAAAAGGAGGAAGCAAAATAATAGCTGAGTAGTTCTGCTTTCTGTTCATGTTACAGCAAGAGTCCCTAGCAGTGGCTCTATCACTTCCTGAGTCTTTTTCTTGTTCTAAACATGCCTAAAAAGGCTTTTTTAAATGTGGGAGGCATTTCTGCCTTCTCGGCCCACTCACTCTGCTTCTTAATGCTTCATGCTACCCATAAACTCGGTTCCCACCCTTGGGAACAAAGAACCTGGCCCCTCTGTTCCCTATTAACATATTTAAATACTATTTAAAGGTTTAAAATACAATTAATTACTTTACCAAGCATCTTATAGGCAAGCATCGTACCTTGACTTTAGTAACTTGAGTGTTGTGAAGAATGAACATGTTTACACACTGACAAGAATATACGGGGAAAAAGCCATATGGGGATCGTGTGGTGGTGACTCCCTTTTTCCCCATGCCTACTCCTTAGCTCCTTCATTCTTCTGTTCTTTGAGCTATTTCCATTTCTTTTTCTTTTTCATTGACATTTAGAGAAAGAGAGAAAGGGAGAGAGAGAGGGAGACACTGATTTGTTGTTCTGCTTATTTATGCATTCCTTGGTTGCTTCTTGCTTGTGCCCTGACCAGAGACTGAACCTGCAGCCTTGGCGTATCGGGGTGACGCTCTAACCAACGGAGCTACCTGACCAAGGCCTCTGCTCCTTTTTTTTGTTTTATTTCTTTCTGGCATTTATTTTTATTTTAAATGATTGCACAGAGATGCAGAAATTTCTTGATCGGCACAAACTGCAGAATTATGAAAGTCAAATAAATCGTAGGATGCTTAGTATTGGAAGACCGAACTGTGTTATATTTTTATTGAGATGTAATTCATATACCACACAATTCACCATTTTAAATGGTATAATTCTGTGGTTCTTAGCATATTCACAAAGTTATGCAATTAATACCACTATCTAATTTCAGAACATTTCCATCACCCCGAAAATCAGCCCGGTCTCCATTAGCAGACACTCTCCCTTCCCTTCGCCTTGTGGATATCCAACTGTCCCACTGTCATTTGTTGAAGAGAATATTCTTTCCCCCAGTGAGTTGTCTTGGAACCCTTATAAAAACGAATTTGCCATAGATGTGTGAGTTTATTTTTAGTCTCAATTCCACTCAACTGATGGGTACGTCTCTCCTGCCAGCGCCGCACCCTTGTTTACTGGAGCTTTAAAGTCAATTTTGAAATCAGGACCTAGGAGAACTCTAGCTTTGTTCTTTTTCAAGATTGTTGGGGCTATTCCAGATCTCATACATTTCCAGGTGAATTTTAGGATCAGTTTGTGAGTTTCTGCAAAGCAGGCAGTTGGAAATTTGGTCAGGATTGCACTGAATCTACAGATCACTTTGAGTACTATTGCCATTCTGAGAATATTACGTCTTCCAAACCATGAACATAGGATATCTTTCCATTCATAAGATTTTCTTTAATTTCTTTCAACAAAGGTTTGTAGTATTTTTTTAAAGATTTCATTTATTTACTTTTAGAGAGAGGGTAAGGGAGGGAGCAAAGGGGAGAGAACCATCAAAAGCACCCCAACCAGGGATGATCTGCAATGCATCAACCTTTTAAAAAAATTAATTTATTTATTTTTAGAGAGAGCGGAAGGGAGGGAGAAAGAGAGGAAGAGAAACATCAATGTATGGTTCCCTCTGGTTGCCTCCCACACACCCCACACTGGGGAACCTAGTTCCTCAACCCAGGCATGTGCCCTCACTGGGAACTGAACCAGTGACCCTTTGCTTCGTAGTCCAGTGCTCAGTCCACCAAGCCACACAGGCCAGGGCAATTTTACTTCGTTCCTGCCTACATGGCTTGTATTTCTTCTTCTTGCCTTAGTCTCTGACCTTTTAAAATACAGTTTCTTGAGTGATTTGCCTCTTCTTCCCTCATTAGAAAAATTTTTCTGGGAGAAGCGGACAGAGGGTAGGAGGAAGAGAGTAAACGGGGCTTTTAAAAATGAGAAGTTGTAACTGTGTGGTTTGAATTGATTTTCAGTGAGCATCATATCCTCTCAGTGGAAACGTCTTCTTTCATAGCACCTGAGCCCAGGGATTTTCTGTGGGAAATCTCTGGAATCTGTTTTTCTTGGGTTTTGGACACAAGCCTGCCTGAGCCCAACATCTACCCTTCCCTGGCTGTTACAGAGCCTAAAACGTGATGGACATTTTCCCTGTGCTCATCTCTTTTCCTTCTCTGGCCAATTCTTTCTTGCTGGTCAGAGGCAGAACACCAGCAGTTCCTCCCATTGCATTCTCTGGCTTATGGGAAATAAAACTGTCGGAGACAATAGGTTTATCAACAGTTCAGCTTGTTCCCCAAAGAGACTTTTACAAATATCTTCATCACATCTGGAGTCCCTTCCGGGCCAGTGTTGTGAACCATGTGAGGAGAGCCCACTCCTTCCAATCGTCCTCTCCCTTGCACTTGGGCTTCTCTAGCAATCTGCCATCGGAAGCAAGCATCTTTTACTGACACTCAAGCTCTTTATCCACTCCAATACTGGAATCCTTTTCGTTATAACAAGCCACATACGTAATTTCCTCACTCTTACCATATTTTATCGGGGCTCCTAGTTTTCCCAGTTATGGGAAAAAAGGAAGAGTAAGGTTCCATTAAAAAGGTATGGAATGCACACCAAAGGCCTTCCTGAGTGGCTTTATGATGAGGTAAGCGTTCCTCAGGATCAGTGCAGGCTGTTACCAGTAACTTCTTGGGATGTGCAGAAAGCCAGGTGAATAGAATCTGTAACTATATAGACAGGTGCACCCCATAGCCAAGTATGAGCTTCTAGTGATCAGTGGCTACAAGCACACAACACAGGCACTGACCAGCCTCAGAGAAAAGATAGCCACGGATGCAGGCAGGATCCAGGATGGTCAGCACCCCAGGGAAACCCTTCTGCTTCCCAGTTACAGTGCAGATCTCTAGAGTGTAGCTGCCCTCCCTTTGGTAACACTCTAACCAACTGAGCCACACCAGCCAGGGTGGTAGCTGACCTTTTGTTTGAAGCTTTCCTCCCAGGAGCCAAATCTCCTCCTAGCTCCACTCTGAAATGAAACTCAGGTCCCTGGTGCCTCACCAAGCTTCCTGTCTGCCCTGACTTCCTTCTAACTTCACGGGTCCACTTTGTGCCTGCTACTCAATATCAAAGTCACTGAGGCCAAGGGAGGTCTCAAGAGCAAGTGACTTTCTGACATGGTAACCCCTCCCTCACCCTTGGGTTGCACATGGCTCAGTGCCTACTGAGAAGTGGGCCACTTGGATGGAGTCTCCAGGAGTCAGATCTCAAAAGTCTTAAAACTATGCTTAGCTAGACCACAAATCCCACCAAATAATGAAGCAGAGAGAAGAGTGAGAAATAGTATAATGCAATAGTAAACTGAAAAAAAAAAAGATCAATTCATGTTCCTGTGAATTGTGTTCTCCTGTCTCAGGCTTGCTTATTGTCCAAGCTATGGGAGCACATCATGAGCCACATCACATCCAGGTTGGTACAGTGTCAACAAGCGCTCCCTAATCACACAGGCATAACAAAGCCCCTGTGGCAAAGACAGACGGGGGAACCGCCCGGGGCGCTGTGAACATGCCACCACTAATGTCTGAGATTACTATAATTATAACAATGCTACCTCCTCATCTTTTGTCTGTGTATTTCAAAAGGTGTACCTCCCACTCTTGTACAAATTGGTCATAACGCTTCATTATCCCCTATACTTAAAAACTTGCTAGTATTATTGAGGCCTTAAGTGTACTGTCATCTTTCAAGATACCAGTTACTATAATATTTCTATGATTCATTTTGAGTGTCTGAGGTGACATATTTAATATTGTTTTCAACATATTAATAAGCACCAAAAAAGCAATTTTAAAATTATTTTCTTCAGTTTTCCTTCACATTTAAGTTACTGTCTAGAGCAGTGATTTTCAACCTTTTCCATCTCATGGCACACATACGCTAATCACTAAACTTCTGCAGTACACCAGAAAACATCTTTTTTTCCCAGTCTGACAAAAAAAATAAATATAATTTTGATTCATTCACACCAGACAGCTATTGTTGGGTTGGCTGTTGCTATTTTGTAATTTGACAATCTAAGGGAAAGGAGGTCAGTGTCCCTGACTAAATAGTCATCAGGTGTTGCCCGTTTTAAAAATCCTTGTTGCATACCAGGGTGCCGTGGCACACCAGTTGAAAATCGCTGGTCTGGAAATATATCTCAATATAGTATATTTGCTTTGCTAAATTCATTCATAGAGTATATGAAGGCCTGGATTGAACATATTTCCTGTAGTGACAACTACTCTATTTGTAGGAACTATTTGGGTCACTGGAGTGGAGAAAAAGAGGCCACTACTTAATAGAAATGGCATGCTTCCAAATATAGATACAGTTTTCTGAACACCTGTTGAACATCAATGATGAAGAGATTGTTGTAATTTCCAAAACCCTGGACCAAAACCTTAAATGACCAGTCACTTTGTTTTAACTGACACAGGGGTTTAACCCAGGAAACCAAGTTTCCTAACCAAAGAATGGAAAGTCTCAGTATGCCAGCAGCTTTAGAAGTAAAATAGCCTCTTCAAAAACCTGTCTCGGTGTCTATTAATTTCCCATCAAAAGTCACTACTGAGGAAGCGATATTATTTGAAACTTAGGGCATGCACAGTAATTGTTTGCTTTTGGAGGCACCGTGGACATGACAAATATTTTTAGTTGTCAAGGGTGAACCAGGAGGGAATGACCCGCCTAAGAAATGGAAACTAAGGAGTAGTAATATGACACTCCCCTTAGTTCCATTGGGTGCGGTTTGCTACACGCAGCTTACTTCCTATGGTAGGATAAAGGTGAGGCTGTGCAACAGTTGAAAGGTGGCCTCTCTAACCCTACCCCCACCACTGTGGTGGGGGTGGCCGGCCACCTCAAGGGCAGAGGGCACGGGCAATAAATACCCTGTATTGTTGCCATTCACTCATTCATTCATTCGATTTGATGCTGGCACTGTGCTACACAGGCTTAACTCTCTAACTATGACTCACTAGACCATTCCGATACCCCGGCCACCACTGTCCCCATTTCCTGCCCTAGGCCTCATTCGCTCATCAAGAAGATGCTTATTATAGACTCCCTCTCCCGGGTTCCCAGGCCAGGGTGACAGGATAAAAAGCCGGTCAGACAAGTGCCTTTCCAAAAGCAAGGAAAGAGGGTTCGAACTACGCGGAGAAGGGGTTCCGGGGATCATCCTGCCCGCGTGAGGAGAGCGGGCCCCTACTCGGGCGGCCGCGCCCTGGGGCGGGGCTGTGCTCTCCACGCTCGGACGGGGAACCTGAGGTCACTTCGATGGTGGAGGCGAGGGGGTTCTGAGAAAGAGGAAGTGGGCGCTGCAGGAAGCCAAAGGGCGGCAGGAGGCTAGAGATTACACGCGTACACGTGCAGAGGACCGCCTCCACTAGGTGGTGGGGGGGCAAGGGTCCACGCAGGGATTTGGAGAGGGCGGGGCGCGTTACCTGATGAAAGTGGTCTTGCCAGTGCTGTACTGGCCCACCAGAAGGATCATGGGCTTGTTGTCGAAGTCCGCGTCCTCCAGCGCGGGCGAGTGGAACTCGTGGAAGCGGTACGCCTCCTCCAGTGGCAGCACCTTGCGCAGGTAGAGGGAACGCAGGCCGCCCGTCACCGTTTGCACGGCGTCCGCGCCGCCCGCGCGCTCGCGCCCGCCTGCCTGCCGCCCCATCCAGCTGAACATCCTGCCGTCGGTCCGCGCGTCCACCGGTCCGCGACCCACACTCGCACCCAACTCCAATGTTCGACCCTCCTTGGCTTGTACTGAGCTGTCCCAGCTGCGCTCTCCACCACTCGAGCTGGCCCCGCCTCAACGCCGTTGCAACCAATCTCCAGTCGCAACGTCACGTGCGCTCGTTCACTATTCAAAAGAGCTCTCTCAACTCCTTCCTCATTGGGCCGCTGCCAGCGCGTGTGGAAGTGTTAGCCAATGGAGAGGAGGTTTTTAATGAATTATTGATGACGGAGTCTGTCTGGAGGACTGGGGCTGGGAGAGGGTGACTCTCACGCCGGTGACGCAAAACCGACATCCGAGGGGTTTCTTTGGTCTCCGGGTCTCCACCTCTGGCCAGGTGGGACCGGCTTCCGGGCAAATCTGAGCTGGCAAAAAAAAAAAAAAAAAAAAAAAGGAAAGAAAAGAAAGAAAGAAAAAACTAAAACCACAAAAAACAAAAAACCGAACGTCCGGAGGCTGCTTAGTCTCCTGGAAAGTTCTCTGCTCCCCTCCGTATAGACATCGATACTAGAGACAAAAGTTCACAAAGTTGACAGGCAGGTTCTTTCTACTCGCTTGTAGGTTATTGTTACCTTCATTTTATTGGTGGAGACTGACTCACGGACATAACAGACAAAATTTGAAGTAGGGGAAGTAAATTCAATCTACATGGGTACATGTTTCTCATACTTCAACAAGTTGCCTGCACTAAACTCTGGGTCGATTGAAGACCCTGTGCCCTTAGCTTTCTTTATTTGACTTTCTGTAAAATTGAGGATTTAGTCATCATTCTCATTGATTACCTATGTCATATTTGACATGTGAAAGAGTTAATGTTACCTCCCAGCTGTCTCTTTTTGAGGTAAAAAACAAAAAACAAAAAGCACTTGCCTAAATTGAGATTGGAAGAAATACTCAGCCATCACTTTGGATGTCCTAGGTTACAGGGTTTGTTTGTTTTTAAAAAAATATTTTTCAATTGTTTTAGAGCATTTCTCAACTGTGGTCCACAGAGCCACCTGCATGAGAATAATCTGGGATGCTTGTAAAAATGCGGATTTGTGGTCCTCACAACAAACTTGCTGAGTTAAAATATTGAGTAGGGGTGGAGCTCAACAAGGGCTCCAGGTGACTCTGATGTGTATCCCACATTGGGGAAAATATGATGCACAGCAGTACTTCTTAAACTTGAAAGAAAGGCAGATTCTGACTCAGTAGGGGTGGGGCCCCAAACTCCCCATTTCTAAGGAGCCCCCAGGTGTTGCCAATGCTGCTTGTCCATGGACTACAGTTTGATGCCAAGTCTGTGCTGAAGATGGAGCAGGACTGGGCATCAAAAGACCTGGGGTTGGATCCTGATGACATGAATTGATGGCTGTGTGACCTTAAGTGCGGTGTTTCCATTCTGCCTCAGTTTCCTTGTTTGTACAATGGCAACTTGTTTAGAGTTGTCTTGTGGGTCACCTATTTAGAGGAAGCTAATGATGGAAGGAAAAAGAAAGCCAAGAGAAATAAAATAAAACTAGATATTGGCCTTGTGTTAAAATAATACAAAGATTGAAATGTAAGAATAAAATGAAACCTGCTAGAAGAAGCTACAGTTGAAGATTTATAAAATTTTAGAAAAGACTTTGTAAACAAAACCAAAGACAGAAATTATGAAAGAAAAGATTGATAGATTTGTCAACAAAAATGAAAAAGCTACACTGTTTTAAAATATACATAAAAAACAAGCCCATATAAAAATACTCTTACCACACGCCCCAGAAATCGTGTTTTTTGGTACTTAACCAAATAAATGTAAAAGCGAATACATACAATTGCTACGGAAAACAATAGGGTGGTTCCTCAAAAAAATAAAAACAGAACCACCATATGGCCTAGCCATCCCACTTCCGGGTATCTATCCAAAAGGGTTGAAAGGAGGGCCTCTGAGAGACATTGTGTACTCACATGCACAGCAGCGCTACTCACAGTAGTCAAGAGGGGAAAGCACCCAAGTGTCCACTGACGTTTGAATGGGTAAACAAGATGTGGTATCCTACTATGAAATATTATTCAGCCTTAAAAAGGTATTACCATCTAGATCACCCACTACAATCTAGAACCTTAGACCATTATGTTAAGTGAAATAAGCCAGTCACAAAAAGACAGATAGTGTGTGATTCCACTTATTTTAGGGACCTAAATTAGTTGAATTTATAAAACAGAAAGTAAAATGGTTGTTGCCAGGGGCTGGGAGGAGTGTGAAATGGGAATTGTGTTTAATGGGCACAGAGTTTCAGTTTTGCAGAATGAAAAATTCTGGAGATCTGTTGCACAACAATGTGAATATAGTTAGCATTACTACACTTTACACTTAAAAATGATTAGGATGGCATATTTTGCTAGGTATTTTTTACCAAAAAATTTTTAAAAAGTGACTGTATAGGGGTTTTTTTTGTGCTTTTGTAAGGAATAATTAAAATATCAAATGAAAAGATTAGGAGAAGCCCCCAAATTAGTAATGGTCTCTAAGCTGGAATGATAAGTGATTTTAGTTTCCTTCTTTACATGCTTTTGAAATTTTGAATTTTACACAATAATCATATTCTCATTTTATAATTAGAAAAAAATGTGGAAGAGAAAATTTTATTGCTTTTAATCCTAAAAAAGAAGGAAGAGAGGAAGGAGGGGGGAGAGAAAGAGAGACAGAGAGGGAGCCAGCTGCAAGTCTGGCGCAGAAGACACACCATCACGTCTTTCCTTCCTTCTCTGTCTTCTTACAGCCACCGCGTCAGCCTTCCTGTTCTTGTTCTGGCATCTGTGGAGTGGGAGAGTGACCACCTCTCCCCAGGGGAGTAATCTTGCGTCCATTTGCAAGTTGTGATAGTCTTCTAGTCTTCTTTTTTCAGCCTAAACAGTCCCAATGACAGTCCCCTTTAAAATCTGAATTCATTTGTTTTTCAGGTTAAATCTTGTTAAAGACAGTTCCATAGGGAGTGATATTGTTGCCTGAGATTTTGTTGTATTGAATAATTTTTAAAATAAGCAACTTGGTAATAAGATTTACAACTTTCTTTGCTATATGAAAATTATAATTGTAATTCTCGAGGAAGGTTCTTTTCCACTTCTTCTTGGTAATCTGAGGGTCACAAGGTTTGCTGTAGATCATGTCTAGCATCTTACTCTGATGACTTTGAATTCCAGAGTGATTAAAGACCCGAGGGACATGTGGTAAGGCGGTCGGAGGAGGTGCTCTGGCCTGGGAAGAGCCCCCTTCACTCTCAGACCACTTCTCCTTTTTCTGTGGCCACTTATCCAGGTTGCTGCAGCCGCTTGGAGATGCAATATTTGGGACTTGCAGGTGGAGATATCTGGTGGGTACTTGCAGAAAGACCGCCAGTTGTCTATAAACTGTCCTTCTTCAGTAATAGAAACACATTGCAAACTGGGTAAAAACAAAAATTTTCGGTGTCCCTGCCGTTAAGTGTCATCATCAGGCCGAGTTCTGGTTGCTGACAATTACCTGAAGGGTGTGGGGGACTTGCAGGAAGTCTCCTGTACAGAGAAAGGAGTTCAATCTTTCTTGCCCCTTCTTCCTTCTTGTAGTGTGGGATATGGATACAGCGGCTGGAGCTCCAGGTCTCATCTTGGACCACGAGGCCAAGGACTACACAAGGGATGGTAACCAGAGAGCTGGAAGGAGCAGGATCCCAGACAAATCAATGAAGTGCCACACCAGCCTTGGACTGCGTCCCTGTGGGTTTCTTTTACATGAATGCATTTAAGTCACTGTTTGTCAGGTCTCTGTTCAAGGTTAAAGTAATTCCTAACTAACATGGAATTTGTTACTGGTAAAGGAGTTTGCAGTAAAAAACCCGAGATGTGACATTTACTTAGTGGAAGAGGGGCAAGGTCAACTTGAAGGATTCAATGATTGCAGTATGGGATGTAAAACTTGGCTACATATTTTGTTGACACGCTCCTATGAAGAGATGGGATCTTTGTCCCCTACCTTTAAATCTAGGCTGGCTTGTGAATGCTTCTGACAGTAGAGTACAGTGGCAGTGATGCTATGTGACTTCTGAGGCTGGGTCATAATGTTCCATGCAGTTGCCACTGTAACACTTACTTCTTAGAGCCCTGAGCTGCTACTTAAGAGGACTGGCTATTCTGAGACCACCATGCTGAGAAGACCATGTGAAGGTGCTGTGGCAGACAGTCAATCAAGCTCCACCTGTCCTTCATCCTCCCAGCCTCTCCTGCCTAGGCACCAGATATGTGGTAGTATAGAAAGCAGATACGTGTAGTATATGAAGTAGCTATCCTGAAGTGGATCCTTTAGCGTCAGCTGTTCCAGACCACCGCCATCTGAGTCCTGCCCAGCAGTTCAAGTCATTTGAACTGAGGCCCCACACACAGAGAGGATAAGATGTGTCCTTGCTGCACCCTTTTGAAATTCCTGACCCACAGGACCTGTGGGCATAATCAAATGGTAGCCATTTTCTTTATGACATAATACTTTTGGGGGTTTTGTTGCTTAGCCATAGATAACTGGAACCGCTGGTAATTTTTATTATCTTGTTAGGATAAAAGTTTAGTTTTCTTCCACAGAAAAGAAGTCCAGAGCTAGGCAGACCAGGACTAGTTTGGTGTCTTTAAAGTCAGCAAAAGTTCAGGCCCCTTTATTCCCCTTGCTGCCAGGAACGTGGACATGATGGGTAGAACTCCAGCAGTCATATTGAACCAGAAGGCAAATTTGAGGGTGGCGGAAGCAAGAGCTGAAAAGAGCCTGGGTCTTTGACAAGAAATAAATTTCTTCTGTCTTGTAATTTTACATCTTTTATGCTATGTATGTTAGAAGTAAAGCTAACTGATGTAGAATTTGAATACATGCATCGAGACCTTAGTAGATCAGTTCGGCTAGAGCTAAAGGTTTCAGAGTTCTAAAAATAAAAGCAGTCGTTGAAGTCCTGGGTGTCTATAAGGTTGCTTGGGAGGGTATAGAGTGAGAAGAGAGGAGAGCTAAGGAGAAAATCTCAAGGAATTCCAGCATTTAAAGGAGAATAAGGGAGGTGGGGCCAGGCAAAGGGCTTGAAAGTGGGAAGAAATCCAGGACAGAAGATACCCAGCAAAATGGGGCCCTCCTTTCTAGGGCCAGGTTGGCAGCCCCTGATGATGCCCTTTGTATACACAGCTGATACGAAACTTTTTCTCTGTATTGCAAGGCTCTGTTTCCACGTACACCACCTACATGGGACCAGAAGGAAGCTCCCTGAACTATGGAGTCAATTGTTAATCCTTTTTATTGTCCCAATGCCTACAACAGTGACTGGCACATAGCGGGAAGGCAGTAAGTATTTGCAAGCAGAAGTGAATTGCACTGCTGTTGGCAAGGAGATCACAGGAAGGAAGAGTTTTAGGAAGGAGGGAGTGGTTAGCCGTGCCAGCTGCTGAGAGCAAATAAGATGAGGCCTGTAAAGGGCCAGTGCCATTTGACTCAGTGTATCTGGAAACTGGGAGGACATTGGTGACCTCGGGGAGAAGTGTCTTCATGGGGATGCAGAAGCAGAACGCATCTGCTGTGGGCCAGGGTGCCTGGGCTGCATGGCAGTGGGGTATGCTGGCCGCCCTCCTGGGAAGGAAAAAAGAGACAGGAGGAGGCACAGTGGGGGAGACAGGAATTTTATTTAATTTTTCTGTTTAATCCTGTTACAGGCAGAGAGCAGGGAACCCGGGGAGGGAGCCTCCCTGACCTGTCCAAGACACTGCCCTTGCTCCTCTCAGGACTGATGACACTCTGTCCTTATCCCTTGCACGGTCCCTACTCATTTTCCTGCTCTGCAACGTCACCAGCATTGTTTTAGAAGCCGAGTCACCGTTTAACTTCTCAAATCCAAATGAAACTCTTCTCATATTTTTCCCCCTCGACCCAAATCTAAGTTCCTGGAAGGCAGCGAGCGGCTGTTTGCTGACCGCGACCACTGGGCACTAAGTAAGTGCTTAGCTGGTGCGGGCCGCCCTTCCTTCCTGCCCACCAGCGCTTCCTGAAAACCCTCGGAGCTTCGAACAGAACAGCGTGGGTCAGCAAGAGTGGGTGCTCCGCTGGTTGCTGACGAGGCTTAGTAAAAAGAGGAGCACCCCACCACAAGAAGGTAGGGACCCCTGCAGGAGGAAAGAAAGCTGTCCAGGAGCGGAGGGGTGGGATGGAAGTGTCCTCCAGATGCCTCTGGCAGTGGCCAGGCAGGAACGAGGGCAGGAGTACGCATGTTTTACAGCATCAGATATGAAAGCAGATGAGCCAACAGCACTTGCCCACATGGCCACTTTATTTTGTGCTCAAATAATACAATAGTTTTAGAAATGTCACTCTACATACTTGGTTGAACCCAAGGCAGGGCTGCCCTCACCTGACAGCAAACAGGTCTTGCTGTGTGGCTCACTCTGATAATCGAAAGAGATCCCATTTGTTGCAGATGGAAGAAAAAGATGTCAAAGTGGAGACAGCTCTGGGGGAGGGCAGGGGTGGCCGCCCAGGACAGCATGCTCTGGAAGGGGACCTGTTTTGCAGGTCCGAGAGCCTAGTTTATCAGTGGCTCAGGGGAGCCAATTGCTTATGCTCTTCGGGCTTATGGGAAAGTATGGCATAAATCCACACCTCTCAAACTTTAATATGCACACCCATCACCTGGGGGTGGGCATCTGGGCATCAGAGGGGAGGTGGGAATCTCCTTGAAAGGTAGATTGATTCACTACAGCTGGGGTGGGGCCTGACATTCCGGATCTCTAACCAGTTCCCCACCGCACTTGGAGTAGCAAGAAAGTAAACTGCAGGCCAAATTTTCTAAACTTTGGGCGCCTGTCGCCACTTGTCTCCCAACAACCAGAGAGCGTTGTGGCCCAGAAAGAGCAACATGTCTTCCAGGTTTGCTGAGCTTTGCGCAGACCCCACGCCTTTCTGGTCACACCCTCCATGGCATGTGGCTCAGGTTACATATATTTAAGTTTCAGCCTGACGAGGGACCTGGGTACTTGGATTTGATTTCTGTGTCTCAGGGCTTTCCCAGAGATTCATCTGGACATGATCTCCAAGGATGACCTTTTTCCTCAGGGCTAACCTCGTCCTTCCTGGGTAGATCCTTCCTAGTTTACTTCTCTTGGAGTGACTTGCCAAGAGCTGGGAAGTGCTGGCCATGGTGTTTACATGATAAATAAGAGGAATCCCATTTAGAAATAAATAATCCCATCTGGAAAACAGAAGGGAGGGTGCAAAGAGAATTGAGAAGTGCCCCTGGGGCAGGCTGGTCAGTGGGTGCCGGCTTCTTGGAGCACCCAGTGCTGGGCAGCATCACCCGCCTGACGCCCGGGTCCATTTACCTGCCTAGACACCCCTGAGCTGCATCACTGTTTCTTGTTCCATATATGCGAGTTGCAGACTTGGGCTTTGTCTGGCATTTCATTGGAGCTGAATGCTCAGCTGGGGCCGCCCGCTCAGGATCATGGGAGTCAGCAGTCCTTGGGCTCTCAGTGGCTGAAACCCTGTCACCCGTTTGGCTTCGTTGTTGAAGAGACCAGATGTCTCCAGCATTCCATCTAGATCTTCTGGTATCGTGCTATTAATATCCTGATTCACAAAAATAAAATATAATTGCCTATAAAATTCACAAGAATATAATTGTCTTTAAGTTTAAAGAGTGTTTTCCCAGAGATGCAGCAGAGTGCATTCCCCAAGGTCCTCTGTGCCAGGAGGCAGAGCGGAGCAGGGTGGGGAGGGCTCTGAGCTCTGGCTCTGAGTCTGAGGTTTCTGGGGGAACCAGCCTCCTCCTCAGGCATTGCCTTTATTCTCCACACCATAGGCCTGTGTGGGAGCCCGTGGCTAGTGGACTCCTTTCCCTGTAAGGAAAGAATTTTTTAAATTGCAGTGGGTATAAAACCCCAATATATGCCTTGTTATTTTCCTATGGTCTCTTTCTCTCTCTGTCTGTCTCCCTCAACTTTTTAAATTTTTATTTTTTTGCTAGAGAGCCTGGGCCAGCCTGTCTGCACCCCTTGCCAGAGAGCAGAGCCGACTGCGCAGGCAGGGCAGCCCCGAAGGGCTCCTCGCTGGGGATGGTAGAAGCAGATGCAGGATTGGCCGGGCTCCCCGGGACTGAGGGACGCTGGCTCTTCTGCAGTTTCTTCTTCTCCACTGCCATCCGCAAGGCCCGAAGGAGCTGGTCCTTGTTGTTCAGGATGTTGTACTCGCAGAGGTTCACCAACTTGTCAAAGTTGTCCTCCGTGTACGTCAGCTCCTTGGTGGCGTAGGGAGTTTTGGGGCCATAAATGTCAACCTGGCCCTGCTCCAGCTCCTCAGGGCTTCGCTCCACACCTGAAGGCAGCAGAAGAACTCGCTGTGGACTCCTATTATGTTAGGTTGTAATGACTTGTGTCCTAGCACTCCCCCTGCCCACCTTGCACACACTTGCATGAAGATGTGCACATGCACGCGCGCACACACACACACACAGACACAGACACACACAGGTGCTCCTAGGGGAGGGACACAGCTTGCCCATCTTAGGATTGCTGTAGCACTGGCCCCGTGCCAGGAGCATAGCTGCATGTCAATAAATGTTGAGTGACTGAGTTTGAGAGTAGAGTTTGACACACCCAGCACATGGAGGTGTGGGGGTCTTTTCTTTCTTGCCAGATCAAGGTTGGCTCAGACTGGAGCTAAGCCAGGCTTCCCATTAGTGCTATTAGAAGACAGCGTAAGTTAAAGACAGGAGCTCGCAGTCCAAGGCTGGTTAGTGGGCGGTGGGAACAGAGCACAGAGGCGGCTTACCTGGCGCCTTGTACTTTTGGAAGGTGTCATTGATGAGTGGGAAGAAGAGCACAACAGGGGCGTCAGGTTCCTGGGAGTTCTCCATCAGGTAGCATTCCTCGAGATTACTATTCCCCTCCTCTTGCAAGTTGTATTCGGGGAAGGGGATGTCCTGCACGTTGCAGTACTCACAGGTTTGTTTCATTGGCTAGAGTATCACAGGAGGATATGTTTGGGTATTAGGAGGGGTGGGGGTGAATCAGAAACACAGAGATCTGAGATCCAGCTTCCTAATTTCCCCAGCTAACAACTGCTTGGCCTATTTGTGCTATTTTTAGAACAAAGTCAGGTCAGGACAAAGGGCCTGCCTAAGGCAGTAGGATTGGTGTGTGTCCAACTGGGAGCTCCTTCCCCAGGAAGAAAGGACAGAAGCCCTTTTGATGAAGCTTCACCCAAACACAGACCTGGGTTGATGTGGGTGGCCGCCCGAGAGGGACTGGAGCTGAGCCACGAACAGCCATGGCGGGCAGGCTCCTGGGGTACATGCATGGGCTTTGGAACTGACAAAGTGTCACAGGGCTGCAAAGGACTCTGCAAAGGTATTTTTATAAATGTAACAGAAAGATCACTGGACTTAGAAGGTCCTAATTCCCTTAGTCTGGCCCCTGTTTCACGCTCACTAGCTGTGTGATTTTAAGCAAGCCTCTTACCCTCTCTGTGCCTCAGTTTCCTCTGCTACAACAGGGGAATAACAGCAGTTGTGCTGTCTACCTCAAAGAGCTGGTTATCATAAGGACCCAGTGAGACCACGTGTAGGAAAGGACGCCATCACTCATTTACGGACTTAGGTCGTTATCACTGTCATCCTATCATTGTCTACGCTTTCCTTTTCCTGGCCTCAGGACAGGACTGTATTAAAGTAGACCAGAAATCAGCTTCTTTTTCTTAAAAGGCCAGAACATTTCAAAAGTAAATAAACAAAAACCTCTGGTCCTGGTTCTTGAGTATAATTACATGAAGGGTCTTATTCCCTGGGAGAGGGGGAAAGTTTGATTATTTTGGAAACAGGACATTTCAAGCCCTTGAAGTGGTATAAAACTAGAATTGACTGGGCTTGATGATGGTTATTTTAAAAAACACCCTTTTTTGCAGCTGAAGAATTGCTAAATATGGTAAACACTCAGAATCAAGAATTGGAATTAGCTGAGTGAGTCCTCCCAAACCCCCAGGCCCCATTGCGTGTGAAGGCCAGCTGTCTGCCCCCTAGGGTTGGATGGCTCCCCTCATGGCTGCATTGATGCTTGAGTCTCTCTGACGCTAAATCTTGGAGCCTGTAGGGGGCGCACCTTCTCCCATCTCCCAGTTTGTGGTACTCATTCCGTGGCCTGTCTCAGAACAGGAGAGCCTTTTACTGCCACACTTGCCTTTGTCTGGGACCCGGCACTATAATTGAGGTGAATGATGAGGTCGGCTTTTCTCTCCTCCCTGAGGAGGGGTGGGTAGCTGGAGTTGACGAAGAATGCGGTGTCCAGCAGACACAAGTGGTTCATGGACTGTGTCAGCTGGTTCGGGAAGCTGTCAAGCACAGTGTCTGAAATCCAAGGCTTGCAGTTACCACCACACCCTGGTGCCCTGAGCTCAGCCGGTGGTCAGAGGTGCCTGGTAAGGATGGAGTGCCCTGACCAGAGCTCATTCACCTCACCCTGGGCCTCCAGCCCCCCACTTCTGTTCCAGATGCCCAGGTGAGTCAGTATCCCTCAGGGTGGGCTGATGAACAAGTGCATTATCTTGGGGTTTTAGCAAATCTTTTATGGAATATGCACAGAAAACCCACTTTGACTCAGCCACAGGGCTTGTGGAGAAGCAGGGGTATATGACTGTCCTATAAATTGGTACAAATTTGGAACCCAGAGCCAGTGGCCCTTGCTGCCCAGACAGTAAGGACAAGTACTATTAGGCCAGGCCCAACAAGGCATTTGCAGGCCATGGCCAGATAAAATACCAAAGGCAGTGGAAAATCAACGTCAGAGCCTTAACATGGTAGGGAGGAGGCACTGAGTTGAGGCTGCAAGACCCAAGTCTAAGGCTTGGCTTCGCGAGTTCCCACTTGGGGTACCTTGAGCTGGACTGTCCCTCCCCAACTCAAGGTGGCACCAGTCACATGAAAAGGTGCCCCTGGGGCACAACTGCAGAAAGCCCAGGCCCACATTTCCCCATCCGTAACACAGGCCAGCTTCTACCTGCCAAGATTGTTGTACAGATTCTGTACAGAGTTGTACAGATTCAATGAACTAAATATGTATACTGCTCTGCCCACCCTTCAAGACTTCACCCAAGAATACACCAGGGGAGGAGTCGGCCACACTATTCCCAAGGCAGCCTCGACATCCACTTTTCTTTCCTGCACACAGAGGCAGGCCGCAAGTGGCAGCCAGGCAGGGTACCTTTCCACTTGGAGAACTGGCCATTCTGGAGGTAGTCGGTGTGCAGCTGCAGCCCCAGCAGGAAGTTGTGGAACTCAGACGCAAAGGACCGATAGGTGAGGATGTGGCGGAAAGTGTTGGACAGCCATGACCCAGGGATCACCACAGAGGTGTCCAGGGCGTTGGCATTACATTTGGGGATTTCAGGAAGGAGCGGTTCATCTTCTGCAGGGGAGAGCGGGATGGAGAGCAGGTCACAAGAGTGGGGGTCCCAGACCGCTCAGGGGGAGCCCTGCATGGTAGCCCAGCACCCAGAGGTAAGATATGCCATTCATATCTTCCTTGCCTACCTCTCAATACCCTGGCATTGGAGTGGGAGCACCCAGGTCAGAGACATAGAACAGGGGCTGGGGTGGGGGGAGGGGTGACAAGTAAGGAGGGGTTCCAGAGAGGATGGCCTAGATGAGCAACCTCTAACTATGCTTGTAGACCCATACCCTCTTCAGCTGTCCTGGGCACTGCACAGCCCTGCCGCGCTTACTGCACAGTGGATCCTCTCCCCAGACCACCTAGAGCAGGTCCCCCGGGGCTTGTGGGCCTCAGCACACGTGTCTTCACCTACAATCAACCTCTCCTCTGGGCAGGGAAGACCCTCTAGCCCTAGCTGCCTCCCCATGTCTGTGGGCCACAGAGGTAGTACCAAAACACATGGCAGCTGGACTGGTCCTCAGTGTGTGATGACCCACCAGTCTCCATCCCCCTCCCATCACCCATCCAAGAGGGGAAGCCAGTGTGTCACCCACCGATGTCTTGCACTTTCTCCCTTGTCCACCTGTGGAAAAACTCTTCTGAGGATCGGGCAAAATTCCAGGCGTCGAGCAGGTTCACAGAGAAGATACTGCTCCACAAACCTAGGGATGGGGCCAGCCGTGAGCAGCTCTGGCTCAGGGCCCCAGACCCACCCGCACACTGACTGGCTCTGCTTTGGCCGTGGCTCCCTCTCCCAGCAGGCTGCTCAGAGGGTGGGGCGGACCTTGATATCCCTCTTCCCATGGGTGCAGCTCAGCCCAGATGACTGATAGCCCCAGCTCTCTGCTCTTCTCCACCCTCCTCTCAGAGCCGGGACAGGATGTGAAGGCATGTTAAGCACAGCCCCCACAGAGACTTAATTCTGGCAGGTGCAGGCTTCAAGTCCAAGTCCAAAAGCCCACCCTTGTGTCAGTGAATACAATAGTTTAGGACAGTGCCTGGCACATGATGAGCACTTGATAAGTGTAATGCTATCTCTTATTATCATGATTTTTAAATGCAGCACGTGAATAATAATAATACCCATGAAAACTTTCACATACGCCGACCCATTTGGATCCTCATCAGACAGGTTTTACTCTTAAGTCCAATTGACAAATGAGAAAACTGAGGCTCAGAGAGTTCAAGTGCAAGTGTCTTAAATACAGGTCTCTGAAGATGCCCAGTAGCATAGGTGCTTAGAGGGAGGAGAGGCGCCACGGGCTGGGGGCTCTGGGCGGGCTTCACAGTAGCTATGGGGCTTGATTTGGACCTCTGGGCCCAGCTGGATTGGGTGGGAAGAGGAGGGTGCAGACAAGTAGTTTAAATAAGGGCATAACTGTGGTGAGGGTGTAAAAATGGGTCTGTTTTCTGAGGTTGCCCTTTGGTAGATGAAGTTCAGACCCTGACGGGAGAGCTAAACGAGTGGACATTGTCGGCAGGCTCCTGTACACGGTGCTCTGGAGGACCAGGCAGCGCAGAGCTGGGAGCTGCGCCAGGCTTCCCAGGGACTCAGCCTTCACCCTGCGGTCCCCTCTGGGCTCTTGGAGGAGCTAGTCTGGCCCCTAGAAGCAGGCATGTTGCTTTGGAGCCAGAAGGGAAAATGGTGGGAGTTTCAGAAGCTTCCATCTTAGCTTGCCATTCCCAGTGTCACCTGGGACAGTTCCTGGAAGAATAGAGCAAGCCTCCCTGTCATTCTCTAACTCAGAGGCGGGCCCTGCTCAGCATGGGGCAGGGTCCCAGGGAACTCCCCCAGCCAGGAGTCACCTAGCATGTAGCACATCCGAGACTCTGGGATCCTCCGCATCAGCCGTCCCATGAAGAACTCGGAGCCGAAGAGCTCGGTGGGGACGAAGGCCCCATACTTCTGCAGGCCCACCTCGTACGGGGAAAACTCGCACCACTCTGCACAAGAAGCAGGACAGGTTGGTATCAGTCTCAGGTGGTACAGCCACGCCCTCCGTCCTGGCCACCTGAAACTGAGCCCCGCCTCCGGAAGATCCAGTGAGGCCGCAGTTCCCCCACAGGGCACTTGGGGGCGCCATGGCCAGTTTCTGAGGGCCAGGCAACCTACATGGCTCATTTGCTCCTTAAAAGCAGGTAAATAAGGACCAAAACTGACCCCGAAGTAGGGCAGGTCTCTAGAGTCGCTCTCTCTGGACAGCTTAAGAAATATCTAGGGTCCTTTCCCTCATGGCCTTTATATCCCCATGTCCCATTGAGGCCACCCTGGGAAGCCAGGGGACCCTTTTGCGTTCCCAGTCCCCCACCATCCGTGCCCCAGGGCAGAAAAGGGCAGCAAAGCCAACTTCTTCAGCTGTCAGGAGCACCTTTTGGTGTGGAGGTTGGCAAAGGTGTGGGGCCCTGTGTGCAGGGCACCTTTGTCTGCTGAAAAAGGACCCTCTTGTAAATTGCTAGTTGTCAGTGTTACCTCTGAAATCCTGGTTGCTTACATCGTCCTTGACATTGATGGTGAGGTAGATGGGCAGGGGGTTCTGGGCCTGGCTCAAAGCAGCACGCTGCTCTGACAGTTTGCATTCATTTCTCTGTGGGGAAACAAAATGGTTGAGGAAAACAAGCGGACGAGCAGGCCCAGGGCAGCGCAGAACCCAGGCAGTCCGGACCTCCTGAGCCCACCAGGCTGCTGTGCGGGGCCCGCTGCCACCAGTCTGACCTGCTCTGTAATGTACCAGTAGAAAGACACTCATCCTTGGACTGTCCACCACCCCAGACATGTGGACGGGGTGGGGCTGGATCTGTAGTTTAGGGCTGCCCCTCAAAGTCCCAGGGTTCTCCCCGTGTCTTGGGAACCAGAGAATGAAGAGGCAGCGGTGGGAGGGACAACCACGGCCTCTCTTCCTCCCCATCATCCTCCACCCGCTCAGACTGGGGCAGCCCCACTTTTCTTATCTGCTTTGCATGTTGCCAAGTTCCCAGAAGCTTCGTTCTTCTGGAAACTTCTGATTTGAAATCAGAACTCCTCAGACACCTTTGGGAGTGGGGCAGACAGCCACAGGCCTGTATAGAGTTCTGCTCTGGGGCCAAGCAACAGCCAAAGGAGCCTGTGCAGCCAGAGGACCCAGGTGTCAGCGGAGCTCACCCCGACAGCCAGGACCACGGCCTACCACGGACCCTACTCCGCCAGCATGTTCCCAATGGTGTGCACAGCAGCTGGGTCTCAACATGGCCTGTGCACATACTGCTCAGATCGCTGAGTGTCCCTGCAGGAGGGGATCTCACTGGGCCCATCCTCTGTGTGGTGACGGTGAGGAGGGGCCCTGCTGACCTCCAACTCCAGGGAGTGTCACTGAGTGAGGGTGCCCACTGCTGAGCTCTGAAATCCATGCTGTTTGTGCGGAGGCCACACTTCCCGTGGGCGACTCCCAGCCCATGACTGAGTGGGGCAGGCCCACTGGGCTCCTCTCTGATGGCCAGCGTGGCTGGAGGACTCTCAAAGGCCTTGCTGAACTTTCTAGACCACACACAGCAGTTTAGGATGCCTCCGCCCAGCCTTTCTCCCCTCTTTCCTCCTCTAGGGGTCAGACTTGTATCACAGGCTGAGGGCCCCCGGCCTTTTCTGCTCCCTCCCTATTTTCTCTCCTAGGTGTCTTGGTGTGGCTCCTACAGGACAGGCTAGCTCCCTGCAGGGTTGCACCTAAGCCACCCCAACAAGTGGGCCTCAGTCACACTCCAAAGGGATATGGGAGGACAGTCCCACCATCCCCCTCCTTCACACACATTCGGGCACCTCGCACCTTTTACAGTGCAGAGACGCATCTGCCGATCTGACCTAACTCCCTCCTGCTGCCAGACACCCTGATGAGGAAGAGAGCTGGACAGCAGGCAGGTCAGGGTATGGTTCAGGAGAAGCTGGGCACCTACCTCATCCCCCAGACAGGCCTCGATCAGCAGGCCCCAGAAGTCTGTAAAGGTGACCTTGTAGCCTTCCTGGCTGCGCTGGCGGAGCTCCTTCTTGTATCTGAGGAGCTGGTCTGGGAACAGGGCGGGCATCTTGTCCTTGACCACGTGCCTCCGGGCCTCCAGGATGGCAGCCTCCAGGTTTTTGGAGGACCAGTCAGGGTCACTGTACAAGGTAGCCATGGTCCTGGAGAAAGACAGGCATGGCTGATACAGCTGCACTGCCCTGGTCAACCCCAGGTCTCGGCAGGAGAGAAAGTGGGCAGCTTGTGGGAAACCATGGCCTGCTGGGGGAGGAGCTTGGAGGAAAGGGGGTGAGCGTTTTTACTCGTAGTCAATTGCTACCACTCCTTGATTGCTTGTTGTGTGCCAGGTATTATAAGCATGTTGCTTAAGAGTGAGGATTCTGGACCCAGATCTTCCTGTGTTCAAATCCAGATCCTACCACTCACTGGCTGTGTCATCTGGGGCAAGTTACTTAACCACTCTTCACTTCAGTTTCCCCACCTGTGCACAGGGGAGAGCTATGATAATTGCACCTCTTATCTCACCGAGTTATTGTGCAGATGACATCAGCTCGTGCAACACGGCATGGTCAGAACAGTGCCCGGCACACAGCGGCCGCCGGGCCGTGGAGCGGTGGAGCCGCCATCTGAGCCCTGACTAGGCCGCTCCCACGTCCTGGGCTGTTTCCTCTCTGCCAGTGTCAATTCCTATAATTGTCATGCTGGCTAAAGATTTGTTTCCCCTTCCTCTAAACTTACATGTGGGCTGTGGGGAGGAGTACAACAAAGATGGTGATCCCTGGCCCTGGGTGTCTGTCCCTGTTTGGCTCTTCTTGGCCTGGACCCCGCCTCCCGTCTATGGCAGGACAGCACCTGGGAGCCTGCCCACGGGGGACCATGTATGCCGCCGTCTGAACCGTGGTCTCTTCCTTCCTGGGACTTGTTTCTGGTCAGGGAAGGCAGTGGTTGGTCGGGAGATTTCTTCAACAAAAAGCACCTTGCCCTCCAGAAGTTTCATTTGGTTACTTTCATACTTTTAAAAAACTTTCAACACTGTTACAAATAATTGGTTTTAAAAGAATCTCTCCCAGGTCTTTCCTAGGCTCAGTACCCCTCTCCACCACAGAAGCAGGTTACCGCCTTAACCTACTACTCGCCGGCAGCCATTTGACAGGGAGCTTAAAAACCTGGGCCCTGGACTCTGACAGCCTGGGTTCAAATCCTAGCAACACCACTCATTAGCTGAGTGGCCCCGGACACCCCTTTGTTTCTCCAGCTACTAAGTGAGCAGAATGACTACATCTCCCTCATAGCTTTCTTATGAAAAAGAAATGCGGGAATCCATTGGGAACAGCCACCCCAGTGCTCAGTGCAGAGGCAATACCTCTCATCGTCAGCTTCTCCCTCTGTGTCCCCCTGGGCTGCAGACTCAGGGCCCCTGATGCACCAGGAGGCCTTAGTTTTCCTAGGGTCAGTGCACACTCACTCACCCAAACAAAAGACCCTCAGAATCCCTCCGGGATGGGGGCCACAGCTTGGGACCTGGGGGGCTCAGAGGCACACTGGCCCCAGACAGAAAAAGATACATGTCTGGCTGAGAGAGACGCTGTGGGTGGTCAGAGGGCCCCGACCACCCTGGGCCAGGGCTGCATTATGACTGGTGGCCCCTCTCACCATAAAAATATTAAAAATTTAGTTTTATGCCTGTTGTATAAAGACAAACGTAGCAATACTTTTTATGAAAATATTTTCAACCTAGAAGTTCATTTTTTTCTTTCTGATCTGTGGGGTCCTACCAGGACTGAGGGCCCTGGGCATGGTGGTTCCTGCAGAGAAGCTGAACTCACGCTGGTCTCACTGGGGGAGCCAAGTTCTCACTCTCCCTGCTCCTCAGCAGAGTGAGGAGGTGGGGGCCTGAGGGCCAGGAGGGGCGGGCAGGGATGGGCGGCGGGCTGGACTGTGGGCAGCCAGGGCAGCTGGGACAGCTCCACCTGCTCTAGGAGACCTGGCACCTTCCTGCTACAGAAGAGAGGGCAGGTGCATCTCCCCAGCAGGACGGGATCAGTGGGACCAGGGGTTCACGCATAGTTGGCCACCACGCTCCCAGGTCCCTGCGCAGCCCCAGGGAAACAGTAATGCCAATAATGACCAACATGTATGGTGTGTTTAGTGTCTCTCGTGTATCCAGTACAGGGACAGCCTCTCCAAGAGCCTCATGAGATCAGTACTATTACTATCCCCCTTTGCAGGTACAGAAACTGAGGCTCAGAGAGGTTGAGCTTCAGCCTCAAGGTCACACAGCTATAAGTGGTGGAGCTGCCCAGGATTCACGAGTCGCTCTAACAAGGGGCGGAAAGAACTTCACCAGAGACTCCAGGCCCACCCTTCTGCTGTTTGCTCTGCACTGCACCAGAGAGTAGCCCCCATTCCCTTACCAGGTGGCCCCTGACAGGCCCGTAATGTAGCTGGCACAATTCAGGAGGTTCAGCTTCTGCAGCCCCAGCAGGTGGCCGTACATGGCGGTCATGGATCTCGTTCCACCTCCGGTGGCCATGATGGCTATGAGTGGTACCTGGGGGTACAGAGAGGCAGACTGTTCGGGAAATGCTGCGTGGAGACACCTCGGAGGGACAGTCGGGAGCTCAGGAGGACAGAGGAGGAAGCAGAGCTGGTTACACAGAGTGGAGAGTGGGGCACTGAGCGGCCTGGGCTCTAAACCCAATAGCGGGTGTCGGTGAAGGGCTCTGACGCCTTGCACAGGCTTGGTGAACCAGGAATTCGTGGCTGGAAGAGTTCTTAGCACTGTTAGTGTAGCCCCCAGTTACCGCACGCTGAGAGGGAGGTGCAAGGGGCCAGGTGTCTTGCTCAATAACCCAGCTTGTAAACAACTCCTCAAAGGCTGCAAACTGACTGTCTCCTATAGAAGGATTTAGTGTTAGGGCATCAGGTTTGGTGCATGGCATGCGCGCAGTGAGTACCCTCTGTGTAAGAGCAGGAGGAGTGAGTTTCTGAAGCAAGAAGTGGCAGGGTTTTTCCCTCTGAACTGCTGTGGGTTTACTATATGTGGCCTTGGTTTGTTGCCCTAAAGGTGGGAGGAGGGGGCTGTTTGCCAAGACTTACTCTAACTGTTTTCCTTTGGCTAACACCCCGGTACAAGCCCTCCTCAGGCACGAGGTGTCCATCCACACCTATGGTCAGCCTCAGGAGGCAGACTCCCTGAAGGCTGACCTGCTGCCGCCCAGGGGAATGTGGGCTCAGTCCACTGGGGAGGTGGCAGAGGGTCCAACAAAGACACCACTTTCCGCTCCGCCCAAAGAAGCTGGCCATGCGAGTGGAAGTTGCTTTGTGCCAGGTGCTGCCTGCTGCTCTTTCTGAGTGTGTGTATGTGTGCAGACTTTGGGGGGAGGGAAAACTGAAGGATGAAGGTCCGTCCCAGCATCCTTTGGGTGGAGGTGTGCGGTATGGGAAGAGGTAGAGATTCACATGTTTTCCTGGCTGGGAGAGGCCATTCTGTCACCTGAGGATCTCTTAATGCTCCTTCCTTTCTCTCTCTACTTTGCTCTCCCCTCCCCTTGTGAACACAGTTTCCCTACCCAACAGCCCTTACCTGGAACCTTAGCACTAAGAGCAACCAGGAAAGGCAGTGCAGAGGCCGGCCTGGGCAGGGAAGGGTGAGGGGGCGGACGTCAGGGGGTAGGGTTGGGAGGACACGGTCAGGGCAGGCACTGAGATCGGGCGGGCCGCCCCCTGCTCACCCACCTCGTCCATCTGCAGGTCCTCCTCCAGCTGCAACACCTGCTTCAGCGCCTCGGCCACCACCACCTTCCGCTTCTGCAGGAACTCCAGCTCCTCCGGGCACAGGCTGTAGCCCAGCCGCACGTCCAGCGTCTGGGGGCTGTGGGGACAGAGGACCTTGGCTGAGCAGGCCTGTAGGCTCCACTTCCGTGGAGAAGATGGGGCTTTGGGCTCTCTGCTTTCTCATCTGGAAAA
>PVKM010011031.1:15053-34112 GCA_004027735.1 Carollia perspicillata
CCTTAGTTTTTGTCCATGTGTCCTTTATACTTGTTCCTATAATCCCTTCCCTTTTTCCCCTGAAATTCCCTCCCCTCTCCCCTCTGGTTACTGTCATCCTGTTTTCTATTTCAATGTCTTTGGTTATATTTTGCTTGCTTGTTTGTTTTGTTGCTTAGGTTCCTGTTAAAGGTGAGATCATATGGTATTTGTCTTTTACCACCTGGCTTATAACAATTTTTAAATCTCACATTGATTTGCTGATATTCTTTTGTAGAGCATTTTCCCCCTTTTCTATTCTTTCCCTCTCTCCTTCTCCATATGGGCTGTACGATTAAAAAAATAAATGTTATAAACTCACATTGTCAATATGTCAAATGCTTAAAATGTCCAAGTTTGACCAATAGGAGCCTAAGAGGCAAATTCTCTAACCAGGCACATTGTTTCACCAAAGGCAATTGGGGTTCTGTTTTAAGGAAGGAGCACATGGTTATTGGCCTGCAGCTAGTGGGCCTGTCATACCTTACCTCTCCAAAGCCTCCATTTCCTGGGCTTTAGAATGTGGTAATAACTCTCTCAGGATAATTTCCAGAGCTAAATGAATTGATCATGGATTAAATGCATGGAAGGCACGTTTGCCGGTGTCATATAGCCTGGCATGGAGAAGGTGTTTAAAAAAAAGAATCTCCCTTCCTATTCTTCCTTATGCCACTGCCTTTGTTTAAATTTCTCATCCGAGTTCTGGACAAGATGGAGGCATAGGTAGAAACCCTTTGGTTCCTTGCACAACCAAAAGAAGGATAACAACCAATCTAAAATTAATAAACAACCAGAAATGCCAGAAAATCAAACTGCATGGAACTCCAAAAACCAAGAAATTAAAGAAACAGTCAACCAGAACAACCAGACTGGTAAGAACCTGAGACTGTGGACCTCATGGGCAGGGCTGGCTGAAGGCAAAACTGAGACTCAGAGTGGACTGTGGACTATGGTGGTTGTCACGGTGGGAGAAAAGTGTGCTAGAGCTTAGCAAGCGAGCTGTGTTGTTCTCTCTCTGATGCCTCCCCCACAGGCAGCGCCAAAGCACAGCAAGGAGAGTTGCCCCACCCCTTACAACTTAATAGGTGTGCCAAGACAAAGAAATATGGCCCAAATGAAGAACACAGCAAAACTCCAGAAAAAGAGCTAAGCGATGAGGAGATAGCCAACCTATCTGATGGGGAATTTAAAGCGCTGGTAATCAAAATGCTCAGAGATGTGATTGAACTTGGTCAAAAAATGAAAAAACAAATGAAAAATACCCAAAATGAAATAAAGCAAAATATCCAGGGAACCAACAGTGACAGGAAGGAAACCAGGACTCAAAGCAACAATTTGGAAAAAAAGGAAAAAAATAAACATCCAACTGGAACAGAATGAAGAAACAAGAATTCAAAAAAGTAAAGAGAGTCTTACAAGCCTCTGGGACAACCTGAAACATTCCAACATCCGAATTATAGGGGTGCCAGAAGGTGAAGAGGAAAGCTAAGAAACTGAAAACTTATTTGAACAAATAATGAAGGAAAACTTCCCCAATCTGGTGAAGGAAATAGAATTCCAGGAAGTCCAGGAAGCCCAGAGAGTCCCAAAGAAGTTGGACCCAAAGAGGAACATGTCAAGGCACATCATCATTAACTTACCCAAGATGAAAGATAAAGAGAGAATCTTAAAAGTGGCAAGAGAAAAGGAGAGAGTTACCTACAAAGGCACTACCATTAGACTATCACCTGATTTCTCAAAAGAAACCTTGCAGCCAGGAAGGGGTTGGGAAGAAGTATTTGAAGTCATGAAAGACAAGGACCTACATCCAAGAATACTCTATCCAGCAAAGCTTTCATTTAGAACAGAAGGGCAGATAAAGTGCTTCCTAGATAAAGTCAAGTTCAAGGAGTTCATCATCACCAAGCCCTTATTGTATGAAATGTTAAAGGGACTTGCCTAAGAAAAGGAAGATAAAAATATGAACAGTAAAATGACAACAAACTCACAACTATCAACAAATGAACCTAAAAAAAAAAGAAAGAAAAACAATGAAAACAAAAACTAACCAAGCAAATAGAACAGGAACAGAATTAGAGAAATGGACATCACATGGAAGGTTTCAGTGGGGTGGGGGAAGGGAGGGATGGGAGGAAATGGTACAGGGAAGAAGCATAATTAGTAGGCATAAAATACAAGGGGAGAGATAAAAATGGTATAGGAAACAGAGAACTCAAATAACTTATATGTACAACCCATGGACATGAACTAAGGGTGGGGGACAATGCTGGAGGGTTGGGGGATGCAGGGCAGAAGGGCAGTAAAGGGGGGAAATTGGGAAAACTGTAATAGCATAATCAATAAAAATACATTAGAAAATAAATTTCTCATCCTACTTTGCATTTATGTTGCATTATCTTCACTTGTTTGCAGTTCAGTTTTGTTGTCTGTGAAACAGAGACACAGAACTTGTTGAGTAGTCATGAGGTTTAGCTATGTGGCTGTCAGTGTAAGCCCCTCTCTAAGTCTTGTGAAACTTCAGTTCTCTCCCAGTGTTTTGCAGATGATGGTAGGGAGGAGGCGGCCATACACAGTCTCATTTTCATCTGTGGGTGTGACTCTTGTGTTGCTGAGTTAGTTGTGTGTTAATTATTTTGTTATCCGGGCCAGAAGTGAAATCTCTTTCTTCAAGTTTTACAACACCCACTTCACAGTCAAGATGCTTGGGTGTTCAGGAAGCCTTGAAAAATATGGTGAGCATATAGGGAATGCCAAAAGTGCTCCACCCTGATTTTTTACTGGCTGGTGAGGCCATCCCCTAGCTACTATGGGTGTTTGGCAACTCACAGATGCCCCCTTCACTGAGGTATTGTCCTGGGCTACCAATGATTGATGTGGGGGAGATAATGCGTGTCCCCTTGTCTCAAAGTAAGAGTGTTTCTGGACATAACTTGTGCTCCAGATCACCCTATGGGATCAAGTTGAAGCCAGGCAGCAGCTTTGACCCCATCTTTACTTAGCTTATCCTGTTCCCTCATTTCATTTCTCCTGAGGCACTCCTCCCATACACTGCTTGCCCCAGAATCCCCTACTCAGAATTGGCTTATAGGGAAGAAATGGAGGACAAAAGGGATGGAGGGAGATTTGCAAATCAAAGTATTTGAATAAAACTAGAATATGACCTTGTTCATAAAAATCCTCTGGCTACCCCACACCTGGAATGTTCACTAGCTTATTCATTCAAACTGTTTTAATCTCAGGGTGCATTCACTGGTCTTTCTCCTTTACTCTCTCCTCCTCTCTCCTTCCTTTCCAGATTGCCAAAAGGCGTTCCAAGTTATTCTTGCTATTTCATTTGGCAATGCAGTGTTCCTCAGTTACAGATTCCTAACTCAACTCCAGGCCCACTTTGGCAAATTAAAGCCATTCAGCAGCAATTCACAGGAACAAGAGTGGGAGTGGGGGGCCTTCATACATAGTTGCTGTGGATATGAATAGCAATCATTTGCGTTTATCCATTACACATATGATCCTGTGTGACAAGCACACACACTGTACTCAATACATGGTATTATCCAATGGATAATGTCCTTGGATAATGTCTCCTAAATGTTTAGGACCATTACTGCCCTCCTAAGAATAAAACTCTGACTTTGGACTATACAGCCCTACATGGTCTAATCTCCTTGCCTAGTGCTCTCCTCTGCTTGCCCCTCATTTTCCACACTGTCTATTCATGTAGCTAGACCCTCTTTCTTTCTTGAATGTGGCAAAGTTTTTCCTGACTCAGGGCCTTTGCACTGGTTGGTCCCCCGGCAAATTTCTTTGCCTATCTTCTCTTGGCTAACTCCTACTAGACCTTAGATCTCAATTCAAATGCTTTTTTCTTAGAGAGGTTGCTCTGGCCTCTCAAACTGAAGGAGGACTTCTATTAATTTCTTTCATGGCATTTATCACAGTGATTAGCAAACTTATTTACGTGCCTGTTTGTCTCTTCATTTGTTTGCTCCATTATAGCTAAACAACAGGAAGGAAGGGCAAGTTTTGTTAGTGATATTCATCGCGGCTAGGTCAATGCTTATTCGGTGTTCAATATCAGTTTGTTGAAGGAATTAAGCAGAGAACCGTGCATAAATTCACCATCACACGCTTGGCTCAGGCCCCACGAAGGTCTCCTGGCTTCAGAACATCACCCTCAGCTCTGCTTCAAGGGTGACCTTTCCAAAGTAAGCATTGCCCATCGTTTCCCTGCTTCTTACCCTATCATTGGAGGCCCTCCGCGACTGGAGACCAGCCGCAACGCGTCCTACGAGACTCCCACACTTCGCCCTCCGGGGCTCCCAGGTTAAAGAGCTGGCCGGGCTGGCGGGACTACAATTCCCACAGTGCCCCGCGATCCGTCGTCACATTATTGGCTGAGACGCTGGACGCCACCCGGAAGCCCGGTGTCAGCCTGTTAAATTGGGAGCTGGGTCACGTTCCCATGTGCTTGCTAGTCTCTTGCTATGGGGGGCACAGAAAGCAGCGAGGGTCGCAGGGTGTCCTTCGGCATGGACGAGGAGGAGCGGGTCCGGGTGCTGCAGGGCATCCGGGTGAGCTAGCCGCCGGCGGGTGCGACGTGCGACGGGGCTGGGACACCGCGGGCGTGGAGGGCGCGGAGGGTGCGGAGGCCGGGGCGGCCTTAGGGGGTGGTGCGTGCAGATAACGGGTGAGTGCGCCTCGGTCCTGGAATACTGCCTATTCCTTAGTGGAGAGCATCTCTCCCGGTGCCCAGCAAATGAGGGAGATGTGTCTCAGGAAATGCCTGGGGACCCCTGTGCAACGAGTGGCCACTTCAGGCTTCATCACTATGGTGGCCTCGGGGGAGAAAGAGTGGAGAGCGAGAGAGGTGATGAGGCCACATTCCAGCTCCAGTTGACATAATCGTTACAGACCTGAATTTGTTCCACTGGACACTAAGTGCGTGCGTGTTGTTGTGTATACATGAGAAACTTCCAATACTGGACAATTGCAACAACCTCTTAACTAGGGGTTCTTGGCTTCACAACACTGCAGCCAGTTGGGCACTGTAAAAGTTATGATTCAAATTCTGTACACTTCCCCTTAGTTAAAATTCTAAGGAACGATTTTAATGATTGCCTAGTGCAATGAAAATGAAAAGGAATGACCCCTCCTTACCTTGTTTTACAAAACTGTGCTGCTGACGTCTCTGACCACATCTCATGCCTAGTTCCCATACCTTCCACCCCGCATCTGTTCATTAGCCTCAGGACCTCCTTGTCCCAGCAAGACCCCAGCTTGCTCCAAGCACAGGACCTCTGCATTTGCTGTTTTCTCTTCCCCAGCTTTAATAGACATTTTTTTTGCATAATTTAGTAATTTGTTTTAAGCTAATAAGTTAATAAAACTATATAATGTTCTCTAATTCTGTTATAATGATTTTATATTAGCAAATGCCTAAATGTTTTCCTGATTGAATTTCATAAAAATATAGAATAATAAAAACATTCATTTCTAATTCCTTCATTTGAAACAACAATGTAAACACTAATCCATTATTCTGTCTTGCTGAGAAAATGGGAAGTTTTAAGATGCTACATCTAGATTATGATGATTTTGAAATGAATCCTTGCTTTTCCCTATTTCCCTACAAAGCAATTATAATTTTTAGTACAGTCATATAGCAACCATAATTCAGTTGACTGCTGAAGGTTTTTTTCAGATTTTGTCCTTTCCATCTTTTTTCTGAAACTGGTTTCTGGGGGATCTGTCAATGTCAAGGGTTCTTCTATGATGATTGCTGGGTAATGCTTGCCTAATACTTCAACTTCCACTTGTACTACTTTACTTAGCTCTATAGGGATGTATGCCAATGCCAGACTCTTCTGGTAGCTTCCCAATACCATGTTGCCAATCACCTTACCATCGCACCGGATTCTTTTATTTCTCCCAGATCAGCCTTGTCTGTTGCCAAGGTGAGGTGGACTAGTCTCTCTTTCAGACCTGTGGCTTCAATCTGTTTCGGTGTTTGCTTTCCAATGAAGTTTGCTGGCTACATCACAATTCTGGTTAACACTTCCATTCCAGGCCTTATCTGACATTTCCCCTTGCATCCCCTCCCAGTTTTTCTAATATCTGGCTCTTATCATTCTTGTTATAGTTAAAATATAATATTTGTGTATCCTTCCCTGACCACTTAAAGTACCTTCCCACCTACACTGCCACACATCTATTTTTTTCCATACTGCTCATCAGCATTTGCAACTTCTATTAATAATTTACTTGTTTATTATGTTTCCCAGTACAGTGTACAGTCCTTGAGGCTAAGGCCCTTGTCTGAATTGAGACTCTACCCTCAGAACCTAGAATAATAAAAGCAGCTCATATTTGAATGCTTAGTGGAGGAATGGAATACCCTTTATAGATATCCTCTCATTTAATTTTCAACAGCTTGGTGAGAGATGTAGGATTCCATTTGCTCATTTTATAGGCTGAAGACAACCAAGGCACTGAGAGATGAAGTAACTTATCCAGGGTCACCTAGGTGACATGTGGTAGAACTGAGATTGAAGTAGGCAACTCAGGCCTGTTCATTGAATGCTATACTTCCTCCTACATCTGTATTTGGTGGATAGTGGTGCTTTGTGAATGTTGAGTGATGAAATGACTGAATCCATTGAAACAGAGACTGAGTTTAAATGGAATGCACACAACCGGGTGAGGGTGAATTAGTTAATTAGGCAAGTGGCTCATGACATTAGGAGGCCCAGCTTCTGGACAGATCATCATTAGCTGTTTTGACCTTGGGTGAACAACTTATGTTTTGAGTCTCAGTCACCATATTTTAAAAATAATAGAGGAGAGGGTGTGGTAATCCTAAGTGCTGCCTAAGATAAGATGAAGATGTGTGTTGAAGTGTTTAGAGAAAGTACAGAGTGCCTTTTAAGAGAGTGGGGGCCTCTGACTCTGCGTGCCGTAGTACTGAGTGCATTTGCTGCCTGCTGGGTGTTATCTAATCTTGACCTGACTGGTGGCAATGACAAAATGAGGAGAAGATGGCTGGTGTTTGAAGGTTGAGGGGCAAGAGCCTGAACTGAAAGTTAGATGCCCTCGCTTCTGTTTGTGTGCTCTTCTGCCTTACTACCTGGTATCCTGCTTTTGGGAATGTTAGAAAGTAGGTCCGTGGGAGTCCCTTGGGAAGTGATTTCCTTTAAGTTGCCAGAGGAACATCATATGTTCTGGGTATTATTCAGATAAATACATTTTATTTCTAGTTTTCTTAACAACTCTGCAAAATATAAATTCTCTTTAAAGATGGAGAATCAGGCATAGAAAGATTAAGGGATTTGCCTAAGGTGTTACCTGGGTAACTTCTGGGACTTTAATCCAGACCTTTGGTTGCAAAAAGTAGTCTTTTCTCACAACTGCAGCTTCCTTCCCACCACTTACATACAAGACAGCAAGACAATTCTGTGACAAAGGTTCCATCTGTCCTGACAGAGTGCTGGTGGCTCACTTAGTTCTCCCAGAGGTTGTTAAAGTGAGAGGGAGGTTTGGTGACTGGTTGACTGCTGGGCCGACTCTTTAGACAGAGTAAACAACTTGCCCTGAAGTACACTATGGGGTATTAGGCCCCATGCTATGACAGTCCTTTTTTCCTCTGTCCTTTCCTCCCTTAGAGATCAGAGAAAAGGTGGTGATGGCAAGGAAGTGTTTTGGTTTAGTGACTTTTTTGTTTGCAAAATTACTTGAGGGATGGGGAGTCCACTGTGTCTTTAGGCAGGCAAGTAAAAACCAGTAGGAAAAATCATTGGATGAACAAAATGAGAAGTTAATTTTTTAAACTTAGTTTTTATTTTATAATCATAAACTGAACTCTGTAATCCAGCTAGATTTGGAAGGGGTAAGGAAAATATGGAACCTAATGAACTGTGGTCAGAGCATGAAGATTGTAGAACATTTCAAGCAGATGGGAGTGAAAGGGTGCTGTCTTTAGCTACAGAGGGAATGGTCTGGTGTGCACTATGGGGTATATGTTCAGTCAATACATTTGACTAAACACAAGTCAAATTTATTAGAGTTGTCTACGGTTGGTAAAGGTGATCTTGCTGGTTTTGCCATTCCTGGACCCAAAGCGCTTTACAGCTGCCACAACATCCATATGTCTTTCACCTGGCTGAAGACCAGTGCTTGCCATAACCACTCAGTCTTGGCAATGCAGATGAAAAACTGGTAACCGTTTGTTTTAGGTTCAGTATTTGCCATGGACAAGATGCCAGGACCTGTATGCTATGGGAATGAAATTCTTATCAAATTTCTTTGAATAAATGAACTTGCCACCTGTGACATCATGGCATGTGAAGTCACCACCCTGGCACATAAATAAATCCTGGAGTAATTCTGGGAAAGCAGGAATCTTAAAAACCAAATCTTTCTCTCCAGTGCCCAGAGCATGAAAGTTTTCTGCTATCTTTGGAACTTTGTCTACAAACAACTCCGAGGAGGTGGCAGCCTAATGGCTCACCTTTGACAGCAATGTTAAAGAACATAGTGGGGTTGATCATGGCTGGGCACAGGAGCTCGGTGGTGGTGTTTGCAACGTGGCCAAGAAGTTAATTTAATAGAAGGTAGGTGCCAAAGAAGAGTATCTGCCCCAGGTCCTTCAGAGGAAGTAAAATATTTATAAAGACCAATTGTGTTTAACCCCCAAGGTGTGGTCCTAGAAAGTGCTCTAGTTCCCTTAAAATTAAATGCTAGGGCCTTGCTAATTTGTATACTTATTCACATAAATTTACATACTGAGTTCAAGCCCTATTTCTTTAGAAGGTAAAAGAAATTTAATTAATACAAAATGCTGCTGCAATCAACTCCTGTTTTCAAAGCAAGCATGTGGCCAAAAAGTTCATTCACTTTTTTTTCCGTAAAATGCATCGAGTGGTACTTAGTTGTATTTAACTTCATTCAAAACAATTTTGTTAGATCATGTTGTAACAGCTGTTATATCAGTGTGCATTTAAAAAAACTTACCAAAATTGGTGAATTTTTATGTAACCATTTTAATATCCAAGATGGAAGAAAATATACAACATTTTCAGCATATTATGCTTTATTCCAAGAAAAGTAAAAATGCAACTGAAACACAAAAAAAGGTTTGTGCAGTGTATGGAGAAGGTGCTGTGACTGATTTAATGCATCAGAAGTGCTTTGTGAAGTTTTGTGCTGGAGATTTTTCATTGGATGGTGCTCCACGGTCGGGTAGACCAGTTGAAGTTGATAGTGATCAAATCGAGACATTAATTAAGTACAGTTGACATTATACCATGCATGAGATAGCCAATATACTCAAAATACCCAAATCAAGTGTTGAAAATCATTTGCACCAGCTTGGTTATGTTTGAGTTTCACATAAATTAAGTGAAAAAACCTTCTTGACTGTATTTAAAACAAATTATGACAGACGATGAATGGTAGATACTTTATAATAATGTGGAATGGAGGAGAGAGTGAGGCAAGTGAAATGAACCTTACCAACCACACCAAAGGCCAGTCTTCATCCAAAGAAGGTGATGTTGTGTATATGGTGGGGTTGGAAGGGAGTCCTGTATTATAAGCTCCTTCTGGAAAACCAAACAATTCCGACAAGTACTGCTCCCAGTTAGACCAACTGAAAGCAGTACTCAACGAAAAGTGTCCAGAGTTAGTCAACAGAAAACGTATAATGATCTATCAGGGTAATGCAAGACCTCATGTTTCTTTGACGACCAGGCAAAAACTGTTACATCTTGGCTGGGAAGTTCTGATTCATCTGTCTTGTTTACCAAACATTGCACCTTTGCATTTCCACTTATTTCAGTCTTTACAAAATTCTCTTAATGGAAAATACTTCAATTCCCTAGAAGACTGCAAAAGGCACCTGTAACCGTTCTTTGCTCAAAAAGATGAAAGGTTTTGGTAAAATGGAATTATGAAGTTGTCTGAAAGATGGCAGGAGGTAGTGGAACAGAATGGTGAATATGTTGTTCAATAAAGTTGTTGGTGAAAATGAAAACTGTGTCTTTTATTTTTACTTAAAAACCAAATGAATGTTTTAGCCAACCCAATACATAAAGACTTCATTTCAACCAGGATGTTTAACCTCATCCTCCAATAAGTAAAGAAGACACACACATGGCAATACTGTCCTGTTAATGTCTGCTTTGCCTATTCTCTGCTCCATGTAAGCAGCCATCTTTGGCTATCCAGCTGACATTGGTTGCTCCTAAACATCCAGATTCCACTCTCTTTTGCATTTTCTCTAGAACTTCCCCAGCTTGCTACTTTAAGATATGTTCCCAGGCTCATTACACCCTCCTGGCTATGAGGTGAGTCTGGGCCACTGGTGAGAGGAAGATCAAGGAGGCTATAGTAAGACACACAAGAAACAGTTCCCAGAGAAGCCACGTGTTGGGCACTTTCCACAGCTGCCATTTATCCATCACCTCAGCCAAATGCGTACTGTGAAGGTGTTACTTGCAAGGTATAGGGCCTGGGTTTACTGAGACAATAAGGACAAAGCATAAGGTCCCTGCCTTCATGGAGACCTCAGCCCAGTAGGGAGGATGGACAAAGAAAGAAAGAAAGAAGGCAAAGGAATAAAAGAATTGCAAGTTCTAAGAAGAAAACAAAGGATGCAAGGAGTAATGGGCTGGCCGCTCAAGGTGGGATAGTCAGCTAATGCTGCTCTGAGGAGATGACTTTGAAGATGTGCCTGAGCCAGGAGAAGTGCACATACTTACTCCTTGCTGAATGTTTTAAGAGCACTATCTCAGATATTCGCCATGTTGACCTTGTGAGATTTTATCATCCCCATCTCAGGTGAGGAAACAGGTTCAAGGAGCTAAAGTAACCCAAGGTCATAGTGTGTTAGTGTTTGAACTAGAATTTCAAATGTTCCAACTCCAAATCTTATGTGCATGGCAACCACATGGACTGGGATGTTGGAGAAAGTTGTCCAGGTGAGGAGGCCAGACAGATAATGGGCACTGAATGCCAGAGAGGACTGTATACATGTTGCTCTTGAGGCAACAGTGCATCTCTCTAATCAGGAGTGAAGCTTTGCAAAGATTGTATCTGATGATGGTGACTATTTTTTTTTAAAGATTTTGTTTCTTTATTATTAGACAGAGGGGAAGGGTGGGAGAAAGAGAGGGAGAGAAATATCAATGTGTGGTTGCCTCCTCATGCACCCCCTTCTGGGGACCTGGCCCACAACCAAGGCAAGTGCCCTGACTGGGTATGGAACTGGCAACTCTGCAGGCTGGTGCTCAATCTGCTGAGCCACACCAGCTAGGGCTGATATTAGTGATTTTTAAAAAGATTTTATTTATTGTTGAGAGAGGGGAAGGGAAGGAGAAAGAGGGGGAAACATCTACAGGTTGTGTCTTACACATCCCCAACTGGGGACCTGGCCCTGATGGGGAATTGAACCAGCGACCTTTACTTTGCAGGCTGATGCTCAACCTACTGAGTCAGGTCAGTCAGGGCAATGGTCTGTGTGTGTGTCTCTCTCTCTTTCCTTTTTTAACCCCCCCCCCCAGCTTTATAGAGTTGTATTTAACATACAAAGCTCACCCATTTCAATGATTTTTAAAAGAAATTTACAAAGTTGAGCAACTGTCATTAAAATCTGATTTTAGAACATTCACAAGACCTAAAAAGTTATGTATTTACAGTCACTCCCTACTCACACTTCCAGCCTCAGGTCACTATTAATCCTTCTGTCCCCATACATTTTTTCTGGACATTTCATGTAAATGCACTCATAGCTCTTTTACATCTGGCTTCTTTCACTTAGCACAATGTTTTTGGTGTTGGTTTATTGAGGTGGCATGTATCAGTAGTTCCTTTTTATTGCTGAATAGTATCACGGTATGGCTGTATTGCATTTTGTTTATCCAGTTACTGGTCAGTGCACATTCAAATTGTTTCTCGTTCTTGACTATTGTGAATATTGCCGCTGTGGACATTTATGTATAAATTTTTTGGTAGACATATGTTGTCATTTTGCTTGGGTAGATACCTTACAGTAGAATTGCTGGGTCATTCTGTTTATGAATTTGTTGAGTTGTTAGGTTTAACTTGTTAAGAAACTGTCAGACTCTTTTCTAAAGTGGCTGTACAACTCTACATCATTCCCATTAGCAGTATATGAGGGTTCCAATTAGCCAAGCCTGTTAGTGTTTGTCTTTTTAATCATAGCTATTTTGGTGGATCTGAAATGGTATCTTATTGTGGTTTAAATTTGCATGTCCCTAATAACTAGTCATGTTGAGTGTCTTTTCATGTGTTTTTTTTTTTTTTGCCATCTATGTATTCTCTCTGGTGAAGTGTGTATTCAAGTCTTTTGCCCACTTTCAGTTGGGTTGTTTGTCTTTTTATTATTGAGATACAGGATTTCTTTATGCTGGATATCGATCTTTTATCATATTATGATTTGCAAATATTTTCTCCTAATATGGGGCTTGTCTTTTCATTTTCTTAATGGTATCTTTGAAGGGCAAACATTTGTAATTTTGATGGTTTAATTTATCAGTTTTTTTATTGATCGTGCTTTTGGTATTGTATCTTATAAAACTTTGCCTAATTAAAAGTTATGGAAACTTTCTCCTTTGTTTTTTTCTAAGAGTTTTATGGTTTGATTTTTAAATGTAGGTCTATAATCCATTTTGAATTAATTTTTGTGCGTTTTGTGAGGTAAAGCCCTAAATTAGAGTTTTGCAAAAAAATTTTTAAATGACCAGATGATGAATACTTTGGCCTTGTCACTAGACAAAGTCACTAGAAGGTCTTTGTCATTACTATTCATCTCTGCCATTGAAGGGTGAAAGTAGCCATAGGCAATATGTAATGAATGGGTGTGGTTAGGTTTCATTAAAACTTTATTTACAGAATCAGGTGTTTGGTTGGATTTGGCCCTAGTACTAGAGTTCAACCTTCATCTAAATCCATCTTTTCTGCATATCTAATTTTTTCAAATTCCATTTGTTGAAAAAGCTATCTTTTGCCCATTGAATTATGTAGGGACTTTTGTGAACATCAGTTGACCATAAACACCAGGACTCTCAAGTCTGTTGAGAGTTCCACTGAAGCATGTGCTGTACACTGCCATGATTATTGTGGCATTGTAGCAAGTTTCAAAGTTGGGAAGTATAAGGCCTTAAATTTTTAAATTTTTTTCAAACTTATTTTGGCTATTCTGAGTCCTTTGCACATCCTTATACATTTCAGGATCAGTTTGTTAACTTCTGTAAAAACTACCTATTGGGATTTTGATGAAGGTTGGTGTCAAATCTATAAATTACTTTGGGAGACTTGCCATTTTAACATTATTGGGTCCTTCAGTTATTGAATATGAAGGGTCCTTCAGTTATTGAATATGAAATCTCTCTTCATTTATTCAAATCTTTAAAAACTTTTCTCAGCATTATTTTGTACTTTCAGTATACAAGTCTGCACTTATTTTTTAAATTATTCCCAAGTATTTTATTTCTCTTGATGCTATTATAAATGGAATTGCTTTCTTAATTTCATTTTTGGATTCTTTATTGCTAGTATGTAGAAATACATTTGATTTTTGTATATTGATCTTGTATTAAGCAACCTTGCTGAAGTCATTTACTTTAGGTGTTTTTTTAATTCCTTAGGATTTTATGTAGGTAGTATCATGCTGTCTCCAAATAAAGACAGTTTTCCTTCTTTCTTTCTTTCTAATTTGGATACTCCTATTTTTTTCTTGTCTAATTGCATTGGCTGGAACCTCCAATACAATATTGAATAGAAATGGTGAAAGTGAATGTCTTTGCTTTGCTCCACTACTTAGGGAGAAAACATTCAGTTTTCCACCATTAAGTATGTTAGCTGTAGATTTTTTCAAAGTTGTCCTTTATCAGATTGATGATTTTAGCTTTTAATATTCCCAGTCATTTCTTCCTCTGTGTCCTTAGATCCTGTTTTTCTTTTGTAAGCTCCTGGAGGGCAAAAGCTGTCTTACTTATTACATTGGCTGTCTCATTAGTAAGTGCATATTGGATTGCATGCTTGGATTAGTGAATTTATGACCCTTCTTTTATCTAAGTTGGTGATCTGGTGGCAGCTGTGCATGAGAATCCTACTCTTCTGCTTACAATTCCAGGGCTTTAATGCAAACTTATTTCTGTGCAGAAGGCTTCCTTTGCTACCTTGCTATAGCCTAATAAGGAGCTTCTTGAATGTTTCAGTATAAATGTGTTGATGCTCCTTATCATATTGTTTTATATTACATCATCTTAGTTGACAGTTTAGAGGCATTGTGGTAAACAAAAGATCGTAGAAGACCACCTCTTTATGTTCAAGATGGCTATGTGGTGCAGCACATTCATGCACCTGTTAGCGAGGTACCTTGAAGGGGTTGGATCACAAATGCTCTCCATTCTTCCTCAGATTTAATGCTCTACCTGAGTGCAGTTGATGAGACCACAACAGGAAATGCCAGCTTGGAAAGTCAGGAAATAGATGAAGTTCTCTGCAGCTTTCCAGTGAATGGTGTCTGTGGATCTGAATAGCAAGTCTAGCAAACATTGCTCAGTTACACAACATGTACCAGTCCTGGGGCTAGGTGCTTTCCCAGGTGTTATTGTCTTTGGTGGTCCCGAACATCACATCTTCTGACATGTGGTGAAGTATCTGAAAACAAAGTGTAGCTGATTCTATAGGGGAGCAGAGAACTTTTGGTCCCTCCACCTCTCCCTCCAGTTGCCCAGGAGTGGAGAATCATCTTAAAGACAAGATGGTATGAAGGCCTGGATGCCTGTATGTAGACTTTCTTTTGGTGTTCTGCATTTATCTGGCCTAAGGGTACCCAGCCAGAATCACTGGCTATGAGGAGGACAGTAAATGCTGGCTACACAACCATGCTGTATTTTATGGGCAGACTTAGCAACTTTCAAGGGTTTATTTGAACATCCTTTAAATTTTCTTGTTATAGTGCTATAGTGCAACCAGTAATAAAATTTAAATGGAGTAAGAGTTGAGGTGATTTCTATCTTACCTTTTGATTTCAGTATATAACCCTTAAATTAAATAAATTGAAAGTCTTTTGTAATAGTCTTAACTGTATTGCAGTAGAGTGAAGATCTTTCTATGTAAAAGATTAATCTATAAAGTAATATATGGAGAGTTGTTAACTTTAACTCTTACAAAGTTTATCTTGTGTTAGTTCCCTCATTTGGGAGGCAAAGATGCTACATTGGAAGCATCTTTGATTCCGTAGATTTTAGTACTACTCATAAAGAGAGGTTGCTGCATACTCTCCTGTAGCAGCTCTGCTTTCCAGGATCAAACCTGCTGTCTGTGCTATTCCTCTGTGGCTGGTTGAAGCTTCAGAATGTTCTCTAGTTCAGCTCTCTTACCCTTCTACACCCTGTCCCTGGTCATTCTCTTTCTTCATTCATGAGCTGATGAGTTCTGCATTCTAAATATGCAACTGAGAGATGTTCTGAATTCTGCTGGCTATGTCCCGTTTCATGTTGCCTGGGCACTTGTAACTCACTACTTCCAGTGGAACTTATCTGCATCCCCTCCACTGCCACTTAGAAATCACTCTGTTTGCTAGGTTGTGAATGGCTCCATCCAGACTCTCATCCAGAAGGCTGGATCCTACATTCCTTTTTTTTTTCTCTCTAGTTAATGATGAATCTTGAGTTCTCCCTTCTGTTTCTCTCCTCTTTATCCTTCTGTTTATGTCAGTTTAGGTCCATTCTATCTTTCCCCTGGTCATCTGATAAATTGTTCTTTCTTTCAGTAGGCTTGCCTCCCACAAATCTGTACCTCCTGGAGCTAGCAGGATAATTTTTTTTAAAGGTAAATTTTACTTTTGGACTTGTTTCAGGCAAGTGGTAATGAAATTCAGAAGATGGCACATAGGGAAAAGAACATCCCACTTTCACCTTGTCAATGCTGCTGTCAGAGGCAGCCCCTGTTACCAGCTTCTTGTATTAGTGATTGTTCCGATTAAAGCTAATGGTGTTACTCCCTTTCTCCCCGTGCTTACAAGCTTCCCATTGCCTCTAGGCCAAAGGCAGACTCTCTTGGGCCTGGCTTACAAGGCCCTCCATGTGCGGGCAGTACTTTCTGCCTCTTACTACACGTGCCAGCAGGGAGGATACTTGCTCCTGCTATACTCTAAGCTATTTCATGCTTCTGTATCTGTGATTCTGTTCTAAGTCTGTAGTACTTCCCTTTGACTGGCCAAATTCCTCTTCATCCTTAGAACCGATTCAAATGTTGCCTTCAGAAGGACATCTTTTGCGACGTCACTGCCCCGCTTCTCAGTGGTCACCATCCTGGGTCCTGCAGATTGTGTTCACCACCGAGTGCTTATTGCTCTGGGCAGAGATGATCTCTTCTTTGCTTACTCTTTTATCACTAAGTGAGCAGGAGCTACCTCTGTCTGTCCCTAGCACCTGGTCCAGAGCTGGGCACAAGTCAGCAAAATACTGTTGGACAGAATTTTAAGCCACTGGCTGAATTTTCTTGCCCCAAACCATGAGTCCAGAAACCTTGTGATTTTAATTGAATTAGTAATTGCCAACATCTAGAAATTGAAGGTTTTTCATAAATTTAATTTTAAGCTTTCTTGGGAAAAAAATTTAAAGTCTGGTCCGCAGTTCCATGTGATGACCCTTTCTTAGCGTTATGGGAACATATACTTTTACCGCTGTCCTCACCACATTGTCATTGCCCTTTCCACTCTACCAGTTCCATTGTACTTAACTTTCTTACCTGTTTGACCCCTGTGGGCATTTGTGTTTACCACACTTGGTGTAGGAGGTCTCCAGGGGCTCTTCCTGGTGTGACATTCTGGGACTTGCGTCTGTGATGAGCAGCTGGGGGATCTAACTTGACCTCACTGAAGACTGAAGGACTAGTGAACAAAATTTCCAAAGCAACAACCTTAGGCAAGGAGAGGAGTTTTATTTAGGATCACAGGATTGGGTAGTACCTCCATGGGGATTGGGGTGTCCAGGCACCAGGAACCACTGATAGACCTGACAAGCTTGTTTTTCTGGAAACTACCCTAGGTTCCCAGCCTGACTGGAGGAGCCCTAGGCCCTGGTGGGAGAGAGCAATAAGCTGCAGTTTATCTCCTGGCGCCTGTGGGTCCTCAGAAAATGGTACCCTGAGTGGCCATGGGTATGGCCATGCAGACCTAGTTCACTGCTAACTCACCACAGAACCTTGGGCAAGCCGCTTCTCTGCACCACACCTTTACACTCTTTTCGTGAGGAGGACACCTCTCCTGCCTATGAGGGAGTGAACGCACTAGTTAATGCAAAGATAATGGGTAGGAAGCCATCCGCACATTCTTTCTTCTCAAATGTGTCTAGATGAGTAACATTTTAAGACTAAAAAGTGCTTATTTTCATACTGACATTTTACTAATTTAAGTGGGCTGTCTGTTTTATGAGTACATGTTCCCCCTTCTACCCCCTAACCTGGCCTGGGGCTCAATAAAACACTATAAACTGGGAAATGTGACTTGCACGTAGTTCTACTTTTCTTGAACTGGCCCTTCTATGAACATGGTTACTTGTCACCTCAGTAGCTCTGTGTTACTGCCTGCCTTTACTTGTGCAAGTATCACTGTTAAGTGCCCCTGGCTTTGGATGGGAGTCTTGGCCCCAGCACTTAGAACTTCATGTAATCTTGGGAGAATTGTCGCACCTCCCAACTCCTACTGCTTCATCTGTAAAATGGGAATGCTCCTAGCTTGGGGGCTGGCATGTGGGGCATGTCCAGAGACTATTAGATAGTGGTTGTTTTAATGGTTATCTTTACTAAGAACCCCTGTCATCACTCTAGGGTTGAGTGCCTCTGCTACAGCTTTGAGCTGTGTTGCCCCCTTCTGGAATTTGGGGACATCACATCCTCTCTGGTCTCCTCAGCACTTAGATGCCAAGGGATTCTGTTTCTTTCTCTACATGCAGCCTCTTGCAGCTTCCTGTGTAATCTGTCTCTTTCCCTGTGGAACAGAGATGCTGGATAGATTTAGAGCCTGCACACACACAAGAACGGTTCTTGGCTCATTGTTGACAACCCCCTGTCCAGTTAGCCAGGCTTGGGTGTTGCTGTTATCTTTCTCTCATTTAGTTCTCTAAGACTTTTTCTTCTTGCAAGATGCATCTCATTTTTAAAGTGCCACCTGTTTACAATTTCTCCTAAATACTTTCAGGCTTTTTCAAGCCTCCATATGAAAGCATACTCTTTCCTTCTTTATAGTACATGAGCTACTGTATGTTTCATTCTATAAATTGCTTCTCTTCTTTTTAAAGATGTTATTTATTTATTTTTAGAGCAAGGAGAAGGAGAAAGAGAAACATCCATGTGTGGTTGCCTCATGCATACCCCCTACTGGGGACCTGGCCCACGACCCAGATATGTGCCCTTTGGTTTGCAGGTCTGCACTCAATCTACTGAGCTACACTAGCCAGGCTGTAAATTGCTTCTTTCACTTGCCCTGTGCACTGGTCAGCTACCAGATCCTCACTTCCTTGGTGTCTCTTGCATCCATTCATTTCCCTTAGTTCAGCAATTACATTTCAATCCTCTTACTCCTGATGTGCACTGTTGTGACAGACTATTCTGCGTAAGGTGGCAATCTGACTGAGTTCCTGTTCAGAAAGCATTGGCAGCTCCCAATTGAATGCAGAATAAATTGCAGCCTCCTTAACATGTCATTCAAGGCCTTCACTGAAGGGAACCCACCTACCCTGCACATCCGGTTTTCTTCACAGACTTGTCCTGTGTCAGGCTGGACCTCAGAGTTCTCTGAGTGCTCTCCCTCTACCTTTGCTCCTGTCCTTTATTTTCACCACTTCCCTGCAGTCATCTCTGTAGGCCCAACTCAGGACATCTCCCTTCCATCTGGAACTAGGGTTCCTTCACTAGTACCTTAGTTGAACTTCTCATACCTGACAGCTTAGCAGCTTGTGTGGTCTTTGTGCATTTGTTTAGCCCATGCTTTTGGACCGTAAGCTCTTTGGATGT
>PVKM010011032.1:0-33916 GCA_004027735.1 Carollia perspicillata
CAATGGAGTGGACCAGAAGGAAGAAAGAAACAACCAAATAGAAAAGAATGAAGAAACAAGAATTCGGAAAAATGAGGAGAGGCTGAGGAACCTCCAGGACATCTTTAAATGTTCCAACATTTGAATTATAGGGGTACCAGAAGGGGACGAGGAGGAGCAACAAGTGGAAAATGTATTTGAACAAATAATAAAGGAGAACTTCTTTAATTTGGCAACGGAAACAGACTAGGAGGTCCAGGAAGCCCAGAGAGTCCCAAAGAAGTTTGACCCAAAGAGGAACACACCAAGGTACATCACTATTAAGTTACCCAAGATTAAAAATGAAGAAGAGAATCCTAGAAGCAGCAAGAGATAAAGAGACAGTAACCTACAAAGGAGTTCCCATCAGACTGTCAGGTGATTTCTCAAAAGAGACCCTGAAGGCAAGAAGGGGCTGGAAAGAAGTATTCCAAGTCATGAAAGGCAAGGACCTACATCAAAGACTGCTCTGTCCAGCAAAGCTTTCATTTAGTATGTAAGGGAAGATAAAGTACTTCTCAGATAAGGCCAAGTTCAAGGAGTTCATCATCACCAAGCCCTTATTATATGCAATGTTAAAGGGACTTATCTATGAAAAAGAAGATAAAAAACAGGTATAGTAAAATGACAGCAAACTCACAATTATTAACAACCACACCTAAAACAAAAACAGAAACAAACAAAGAAAACAAACAAAGGAAACAACCAAAACAGGAACAGTACCACAGAAATGGAGATCACATGGAGGGATAGCAACAGGGGAGTGGGAGGAGGAGAAAGGGGAAAAGGTATAGAGAATAAGTAGCATAGACGTTAGGGAGAAAATAGACAAGGGGAGGGCAATCATAGTAGGGGAAATGTAGAAGCTAAAGGACTTATGACGCATGGACAAAAATTAAAGCAGGGGAATATGGGTGGGAGGGGATGTGCAGGATGGAGGGGAATGAAGGGGGAAAATGGGATAACTGTAATAGCATAATCAATAAAATATGATTTTTAAAAATATTATCCTTATTTTATAGACAAAGAAACAGAGGCAAAGAAAAGGGAAGTAGTTTGTGCAACATTGCATGGTTAATAAGTGAAAAAGTTAGAATTCCAAGTTTACCCTAGGTCTTCATTTACCCATTAGCTACATGATTAATAATGTGATGTAGGGTGAATTAGCAGGTTGTATAGCTTCTTAAGTAAAAAATAATAATTAGTCTACCTAAATCATATTTAAGCTACTTAAATTTTTATGATCAGGTCACATTTGCTAACATTACTTCCTACTCACTATTTTTATACCATTCTCACACATGTCTAAATAGCTATATCCATAGATGACATTATATTTTAGCTATAAATCATAATGTGGTGGTGATTCGAATTATCTGCCTGCAATGATGCATTTCTCCTTATTTCCAAGGAAGTAGTGTTACTACTAGCTTTATAATTAAAGGCATCAGGAACAATGGATTCATTAAAAGCAATAGAATGAGCACCATCGTACTTTTAAAAAGCCACCTATTTAAGGTGCTCCGTTGTGTTTTGAGTTCTATTAGCAAAATCACCATTTCCTTTTGAGTCAACATTTGCATCATCCCCCACCATCTCCTGCACCACTCAGGGGTCACTACTTTGGTCTTCTCCCTTTTCATCCAGTTGGTTAAAAACCTCAACATAAGAAGGATGAGATCAAATTTAGGCTGTTTTTTTAAGTCCTAACATATACCATGTTTTCACTGAGTTGACCAGGAAACTCCCTGTCTCCAAATTGAATTAGCCCTTTTCAGATTTTAGTCTGTTAACCTATAACCTTCACCTGGCTGCTCACTTCTTTCTTCTCTGACAATTCTTAGTTTCCTTTGCCAGCTGACTGTTTTCAACACAGGCTTTAGACACTGAGGTCCAATACTTGGTTCTAGTCCTCTGCTTTTCTCATTGCATACTCTTTCCTAAGGCAAGGTCATCTCCATCTGTAATGTTTCCTTCCATTTGGACACCAACAAGTCCCATGTCTTTTATCTCCAATACCCTCTTGCCTCAGAGCCTTACTAGACCACTCACTCCTCACATGTCTCAAAGATACTTAAAACTCTCCAGGTCCCAAACCTTTCCCCAAAACCTGATTTTCCAGCAGTCCTCATTTCCTGACACTGCTCTTCATCCAGATATGCAAACTCCATGCCTACGTCCTCCTCAGCATCTCCTTTTGCCTTACAATCTCTCCTAAAAAAGCATGTGATGTACTAGTACTAAAATTTTTACCCCTCAAAAAGATCTTTTTTTCCATTCATGTCAGATCATCTCCACTGACTACACTTAACCAAGTTGACATAAGTTTTTTCCTAGACAATTGCACTCTGGGTGCTTTGTAATCGATTCCCCACGTTGCCACTTAACCTGCTCATACCAAAATCCTCCTTGAAATACCTTCATGGTTTCCACTGATTTAGGATATAAACCCCATGTGGCCTACAGACACCTACATGATTTGGACCCTCATCCCACCTTCATTCCAGCCTTTGTCCTTGGAATCCTTCAGCTCAAACATCATTACCTCCTAAGCAAATGCCCTTGTCTATGTTGTCCTTTTATAATCTCTTAGTCTCCCCTCATTTTATCTTCAGGGTACTTTTCAAAGTTTGTAACTACACATTAATAGGATTATAGCCAATAGTATTCCCCTATAAGACTATGAACTCCGTGTCTATAATGATCATCACCATACTGCCAGTGCCTAGCACAGTGTCTAGCATATGGCAAGCACTCAATAAATATTTATTGACAGTATACCTTGATGCTTAAAAAAGAAAGTTTAGTGAACTTAAGGCTACTTTGTAGATCTTATCTCCTTTTCTGACACTAAGCAGTTCACCTAGGCTATATTGGTTTGCTGAGTGTATTGTATGTCTCCAGTCACTCAGTAACAAATACTGCCTTGGCATACCTCATCCAATATGAGTGGGGCCTTTAATTCTTTGTATCAGCTAATGCTGGTTGTAGTCTAACTTTAAACTCAGCAGCCTTTGGAAGCCAGCACCCCATATACCTGACCAAAAAAATCCAGCTATTTTTCCCCTCACACCTTGCTGGATCTTCTTGGCAATCAGACCTAATGTAGGTGAAGTCCACATTTGCTCCATCAACTCAGGGGACAATGTATGGCTAGACTGGCTCTTTGATCCCAGGCCCTGTCCCTTCTAAACTACCTGTCTTCCCACTAGCAGTCTTACTACTAACATCCCAGCTTTAGCTTATGGTTAACATAGAATGAATTAAGAGTTTGTGATGTTATTTTACTACTTAATTAAAAAAAAAAACCTTCTTGACCATAGTTAAATTCAATAACTGCTTACTTTTATCTAGGCATTAAGGGAAAATGTAAAAAAAAGTGTTATCTCTGTTTTAGACTATGTCAGACAGCAGAGTTTAGAGTTTTATAAGACTATTAAAGTGTATTTGTATCAAGATGTCTTAGTAGTGGGCCACCTTTAATTTATTTTTAATTTTTTTAAATCTTTATTGTATTTTTTATTACCATTTAGTTTCCTTATACTCCTCTCTCCACAGCAATCACCATACTGCTGTCCATGTCCACGAGTCCTTTTTCCTTTTTGCTTAATCCCTCTACTCCCTAACTTTTCCCACCCCCATAAGCTGTCATCATGAGTCTGTCCCCATTTTCCTTGTTGGTTCAATTTGTTCATTAGATTCCACACATGAGTGAAATCATATATATGTGTATTCCTCTGACTGGCTTATTTCACTTAGCATAATATTCTCCAGGTCCATCCATACATTGCAGAAGGTAAAAAGTTGTTTAACCACTGAGTAGTATTCCACTGTGTAAGTGCCCCACAGTTGTTTTATCCACCCATCTATCGATGGACACTTGGACTGCTTCCATACCTTGGTGATTGTAAATAATGCTGCAATGAACACAGAGGTGTTTATGTTATTTCAAATTAGGATTTGGGGTTCCTTTGGACATGTTTCCAGAAGTGGGATTGCTAGGTTAAGAGGCAGACACATTTTTAATTTTTGAGGTATCTCCATACTGCTTTTCACAGCGGTTGCACCAATCTGCATTCCCATCAACAGTTCGAAGGGGTATACATTTGTATAAAGATGTTTTAGTAGTGGATCATTTTTAAATCCCTTTTATATAATCTCCAGAGCATTACTTTATTGGAGTGAGATACTTTTCTTCTCTAAATGTTAAGCTGAACTTGTCTTACACAATGTTATTATAGAAATGTGTTAAAACCAAGCCTCTTTGTCTCTGGCTGGTGTGGATCAGTGGGTTGAGCACTGGCCTGCAAAGTGAAAGGTTTCATGTTCTATTCCCAATGAGGGCACATGCTTGGGTTGCTGGCAGGTCCTCAGGTGTGGGCATGTGAGAGGCAACTGACTGATGTATCTCTGCCACATCCATGTTTCTCTCCTTCCTTCCCCTCTCGTGAAGAAAGAAAGAAAATCTAAAATGCAAAACAAAACCCCACCAGAAAAACCCAAAAAGACAAAACCAAGCCTCCTTAGCCCGGACTGGTGTGTCTCAATGTGGCATAGTCCTGCAAAGCAAAAGATCACCAGTTCAATTTCCAATCAAGACATATCCCTAGGTTGGGCCTTGGTCACTGGTTGGGGCACGTACCCAGATTGGGGCACATATGAGAGGCAACCAATCAATGTTTCTCTCTCACATTCATGTTTCTCTACCTCTCTTCTTTCTAAAAATAAATAAATAAAATATTTTTTAAAAAACAGACTTTTAAAAGTAATTCTTGGTCTTATTTTATTTTTTGCCTACTCAAGGGCACAGCAGCTAATAATTCTACAATGCACAAAGATCCCCCTTGGGAAGTGTGTTAGAGGGTTAGCCTTCTGTATAAAAACTGTGGTTCATCAGGGAGTGTCATCTAAAATCCCATATGGGAATTTCCTTCATAAAAACTATTTAGTCCCATTAATACACCCTTGAGAAAATGTTACAAGAAATTCTTGTCAATCTTATTCTGCAAATTTTGTAAGTTCTCCAGGCTGGTTACGTGTTTACCGATGAAAAAACTCAATAACACAAACCTGGCTTTTGCCCTTCCTTAAACCTGATGCGTTCCTATTTACTCTTGAGCAGAATAAGAATATGTGTTTAAGTATGAAGTTGAAAAGAGAGACCCCAAGGAAAATCTGAAAAATACAAAAAGAAAGACCCCTTGCCTAATATTAGCCTCTTTCCATTTACCTTTTACTTGGCACTATCCAGAAAGTTTACATGCCCTAAATTATTCTAGAATAGTGACAGTGAAGGATGAGGAGCAGGCAGGCGGGCAGAGTGACTGAAGACTCTTCACAATGTACTGTGCTAAAACAGGGAGAAGACACTCAAGAATAAAGTCATGTCCATACTCTCAAAGGCAAGAGCATGCCGCAAAGACATAACAATTAATGACATTATTTGACAAAATGATGGTGGCAATTATGATGACATCTGATGTTTGCTGAGTGTTTACTATGAATCAGGCACTAGAGTGTTTAATGCAGACAGACACATTTAGGTTTCACACCAACCCTGTGAGTTAAGGAGCATTATTTGTCCCATCTGACAAATGAGAGGATTCAGGCACTAAGTCATTAGAAAAGGACAGAAGCAGAGTTTGACCCCAAACATTCAGAGTCCACAGCCCAAGCCCTTAATGAATCATTGAGTATGGAACCTCACTTTCTACTCCAATGTGAACTGTAGAAAGCTTGGTCAGGTCATTTGAAGTACGTGATTCTTCAAAGACATTCTATTCTCTCCCAGGTAGACCAAGCAAGCCAAAGTTTCCCCTGGTGTTCTCTCTGTAGAGACTAGAGATAGGTCATAGCAGGATCACAATGAGATTTGCAAGCAGATTCAAGATTGGCTTTGCTTTTCTTAAATACCCTGTTTCTTGTCTTAAAAGAGAAACAAAGTCAGTGTGTGATAAAAAGTTGAAATATATATCTCTATGAAAATATTTCTATGTAAATGTCATGTATTTATTCAGCAAGTGTTTCCTGAGCACCAACTATGTCCCAGGCCAGTGCTAAATGCTGGTGACACAAAGAATAAAATCACTATTGCCTACCCACAGAGCTTTTTTTATTTTTGTTCAATTACAGTAGTCCCCATTTTCCCCCAGTTGCTCTCCCCTGCCCTGCCCACCTCCTCCCCACATTCAATCTTCCCCCATGCTTGCCTTGTCTGCCCACCCTTATCTTGTCCATGAGGCCTTTGTACTTGTTCCTTGACTTGGCCCTTCTTCTTTTCCCTTTTAACCACCTCCCCTCCCCTCTGGCCACTGTCAATTTATTCTTTATTTCCATGTCTTTGGTTCCATTTTGCTCACTTGTTTTTTTTTTTTAATTAGGTTCCACTTATAGGTGAGGTCATATGGTATTTGTCTTTTACCACCTGACTTATTTCATTTTTACCATAATATTGTCCATTTCCATCCTTGCTATTGCAAAGTGTAGGAGCTCCTTCTTTCTTTCTGCTGCATAGTATTCCATGGTGTAATTGTACCACAGTTTTTTAATTTCAACTCATTTACTGATGGGCATCTATTGCCTGCCCACAAGGCTTTTAATGTAACATAGGACTTGGATAAATACACTGGCAATTATAGCACTAGACTGTGTGCTAATACGTCAGGCCCAGTGCATCAGGCAAGCACAGAGCATCTCCTAGGCCAGGCAGGGAGGAATAGGGAAAACGTTTAGAGGAGAAAGTGGAGAGTTAGGATGGGGGAGGGTCATAGGGATAGCTGGGCTGAGTTCTGAGGATGGTCAGAGTTTAACAAAGTTTTGGAGAAAGGTTGTTCCAGAAAGAGGAATTGGTCTTAAGTACTAGAGAGGCTGTAGGTTTCCTTTAGTGGTTTGATTTGGTGGAAAAATAGAACTGTCAGGAAAAACTGGTGGGAGACTGCCTAGTGGGTTTGCAGAGTCAAGCATTTTGAATGTTCCTGAAGGCTACAGGAGGGTCATTGACGATTTTCTCCTTCAAAAGCATAATATAATCAGATTTGGTTTGTAACAATGGCATGCTGATGGTGATAGGAAAGAAGGGATGGGGAATAGGAGAAGTAAGACTAGAGACTGAGGCTTGTTAGGAAATGAGAAAGATAAAGGCTGAATGTCTTTGAATAAATATGAGCATAACAGAAAAATAAGAAATATTTCTTCATTGTACTGCATTAAGTAAGAACTACTATGCTGATTTTAACCCTTAGTAAATTGAAGTATTTAAATTCCAAGTGTTTTTTTGTTTGCTTTTGTTATCACTTCCCTACCCACTCAAATAAAGGTCTAACCTATTAAATGTTTTGGTGGTGGGTGGGTGAGTTCATTATGGGGTGTTTGGGGGTTTTTTATACTGAAAATTAATAATATCCACCTTTTTGTTCTTAGCTGCTAACTTCACATGGAAATGAACAAATACTGGACAGATATGATGTAGAAGAAGGGAAATAAGCAGCTTTTTGAGCTAAGCCATTGGTATATTATAACCTGTAAATTTATTTCTGCAACCAGAAATAAACATTCAAACTACTACAATTTTTAGAAGAATTTCAAGTGGCTTCTTTACATGTAAAGGATAGCTTCATACATGTCAGTAGTCCCCAATACTCAAGGTTCACATGGAGCTCTTACAACATAAAACACAAAATTCACCCTCTGAAGGGTGTGTATATTTCTAGGGTTCTAAGATATTCTACCCAATCTAGTGTTTTCTAATCCTTGAAGAGATCAAATTCTGCAAACTGCTCATTGAAGAAAACCAATTAGAACTGTTGGCCAGGAATTTGTACTAGTTGCAGTTTCAGAGACTCTGTGTTTTTTTGTACTTTTTGCCAGACTTACTTTTAATATCTTCCTACCAAAGAGGAAAAGATAGAAACCTGAAATAATAGTCAAATTTGTGGGGAACTGCTCTGTCAGCAGCCAAGCCCTTCCTACTATTCCTATCAGCAGTTTGTTTTCCCCTCAAACAACTTGAAAGTGTGTGTTCACTTCTTACTTTAGTGCAGGGGCACATTTGCGTTCATGGGCCTTTAGGTTGGGAAGTAGGTTTAACCTTCCTGCCTCCAGCAACTCTCCAGAAGATTCTCACCTTCTCCCCACTTCAAAAGATTCCCATTGTATCCAGCAGTTAGAGTCCACAAATGCCTGATTAACTTGTGAGTAGCAGGAGCATATATGTGATGTTGCTTTTAAGATTTTCATCTTTCTCCCACATGATCTTAATCTGGAAAACTATAAATTGTTTAGACTAAGAACTTCAACATGCGCTGCTTCCAACATAAAAGCTGAAATGCAGCAAATAAGAATTTAGCTTTCTTTTGTCCTCCATTCAGAAACTTAAAAAACTTGAAAACACTTTATTAAATAAAAGCACTGTAATCATTTCAGATGACATAACATAATAGACATCAAAAATACACACACATAAGATACGGATTGCTATAGTTGAATAACATGAAAGCATGTGTACTTGCATTTGGATTCTGTTTTACATGCACAGGCCACATACAACAGATTTGCTTATTTGACTCAGATGTGGCTTTTGGCAAACAATCCTTAGAGTTTAGGTGGCCCGTTTAAATTTTTTTAAAAAGCTTTTGCCTTCTATGCTCCTAGAGATTCAATTTAAATAAGGGTCAGCTGTGTTGTTTTTCTTCCTGTGAAAATATTCCTAGCCCCTTACAATGCCTGAAGCCCCACTCTTATATAGATTTCCCACCTGCTTATAGAAAGTAAGCCTAGAACCCTGAGAGGAGGACTAGCATAGGGCCTGTGTTTCAAAGTGCAATTGCATCCAAGGAACAATGAATTTGGGGGTGACAATAACTTCACACTATCCTCTGGAAGATTCTTCTACCTCTAGAGAGATGGACTATCTATCACGACTGGCTAATTCCTTAGAAGAATGAATTGTCCAAGTGTTTTTCTGTTACCACCCACCCATCCCCAAAATACAGCTCTGATCTATGAAATGTTTTGATGAGTGTGATGGAATTTCATTGTGTCTTGGAACAGCATCTTTGAAACATCTCAACATGCCAGCCTACCCTCCTGGAACATGTACTGCCTCATCATCAAATTTCCAGGAGGAGAATCCTTGAGACCTGCATTCCAAGGCAATGAGGCCTAACAAACACTCTGTCACAGCTGATGGTTTCCACAGTGCCTAGTGATCAAAGCCAGGGGACCTGGGCTAGGGTAACAGGTGGTGGTGCAGGGAGAAATTGCACCACACCACCCAACAGACTGCCAAGTCAGAGCAAAAGAGGTGTGGTTTGCAGGTGGGATCAAAGAGTTGTTTGGATATGACTTAGACAAAGGAAGTGGGCCCATTTGTGAGAGTCATATCATAGTGCCTCACAGCCATGAGTTAATTAGCATGTACCAGTAATACCTTATTAAGGACGTAGGAGGTGAATGCATGAGTACCTAATTGCACGTTGTCTAACTTGAACATGAGGCCAGCACCTTTTCTCACATGCTATGTCTTTGAGATAACCCATCTGTATTGACTCCATTTTTCAAATGAATATTTCTTATAGTGATTCAAAACCTTTCACATCAGAAAGAATGTGACAGAAGCTGGAAAAAGACTGATTTGTTGAGTTATACCCCTTCCTACTGTTTGTATATAAAAGAGAAAGGATTATACAAGCAAACAACTGTGAGTTGTTTTATGTTTCAGTGAAAGGAGAGAAGACCCGAGAATGCCACAAAGGACCCTGGGGTTCAAAATATTTAGAAACTTTCTTTTCTCTCCAAACAAAACCAGAATGGTAAAGGGAAATACAGAAATTGGAAACAGCCTACAACAGAATTGGCTGACTTTGTGGTTCCACAACTGGCATGTGGCACAAAAAAGAAAACTGTGTTTTAGTTCCTGTATTCCTCAGGTGTATGAGACCTAGAAAGGGAGGGATACATCCTGAGAGCAAGAAATATAATTTATCTACCTCCCTGGATTGAAATGTCCCCACATAGTGCCAAGAGCATGTCCCAGAAATCGGTGACGTTTCAGGAAGAAAACATTGTTTTGGTAAGGTGTTGCCTGTGTCCCGTCCTCAACTTGGTGCCAAATAGAAACTGAGTAAATAAAACAAGATAAGAAGAGCTATTGAAACATTGGAATGCTTGATTCCAACAGCTAAAAAGCTAATTGCTTACCAAGAATTTTATGCAGCACATAATGGTTTCAGAATCAGCAAGGATGTAGAAAGCTTGAGCCAAAATATGTCTGTGTTCCAAGTATTTTATGCAAGCTTTACAGAGCAGCTCTTGTGTCAGGCTCTCTGCTCTCTCCTCAGTGCCATGGACACAACCAACATGTGCCAAGTCCCAGTGCAGGAAGAGCTCCCAGTACAGAGTAGTGTCGAACCTGTTACCACATTAAGTAACTGAAGAGGAGCTGGAATAAAGGGAAGAAAACATGTGCCAAAGGAGCACTAAGAAGAAGGAGAAGATTTAACAATTCCATGTGGGATTGAAACATGAAAGATGTTGAAAGATGCATGAGAAAAAGGAAAGCCCTTCGGGAAGGTTAAACAAGGCCCTTATATATTTTATGTTCCCTCTGCTTGGAATATTCTTCCCAGATCCTTAATGGTAGCTTCTCATCTTTAAGATTCAGGTCTCTTCTCAGAGAACCACTATACTCTTTGACTCCCTACCATACCCCTTTCTCATCACTCTTCAAAATTCACTCAGCTATATCTTCCTTATGTACTCAGCACTACAGGAATTCTATTTGTCATGTGCTCATTGTTGCTCTTCCTTCCACGTAGTTCCAAGAGGGTAGGAATCTTAAATTTTTGGTTCACCTCAATATCGCCAACATCTAGAGTGTCTGGCCCATTGTATAACTAACGAGAAACATGCCATACTTTATTAGTCTGTTATTAATAGGCTATTTGTTATGATCACTGAAAAAAGTAAGGCAGGAGTCTTTGCCAATGTAATAGAAATGTTTTAATTTCAGCATTTCAAACACGTATGATTTTAGTCTTACATATGAATCAAAAACTCCATGCTTGTTGTGAGATTTCACTGCAAACTAAAAACCCCAAAGTAATGGGATTGCCAGCTCCCTTCAACTTCCTCCACATACTTTCCACAAGGCATGCAATCTGGCAATTGAAATGATGCAAATTACTGTCAGAACAGCTTCATAGTCAATATTTTATTTCTAAAACATTATCATTTTTTAAAAAAAGCTTTCTTTTCCACATATTTGAAAAAGTTTATTGCATTCTAAGTTGTGAGTTTATTTTGAGCTCATCAGCTTAAAAGAAGAAAGCAATAAATTTAAATTCAAGTTCTGCATCTATTATCATCTTCCACTAATGCTGAGTGAGTGTCTGTGTTCATTTCCCTAGCTGCAAAATTAAGGTAATAATAGCTTCCCCCCCACCAATCTCAGTGAGGTGTTGGAGGATTAAAAAATATCACCTTTTTAATTAATGTAGAACACTCTGTGATTTTAAAGAAGGTGTGACATTCACACGGAATAGTATTCATCTTAACTTCCTGGAATACTTTCATGGAAAAGACCATTAGAAATGCAGCTGCTGAGAGAAAAATGCGAGCCAGAGAATCTTCTGTGTGATTGATGGGTTTGGGAAGAATCATTGATAATAGTATACACATTGGGCTTGGTGGGGATTTTCCTTCTAAAGAAGTTAAGTATTTTATAAATATTATCTCTTTCATCCTTTAAAACTTCCTGTAATGTGGCATTTATTACTCTCATCTTCCAGATGGACAACTAACTGTGGAGAAATGTATGATTTTTCCGAAGGCACAGGATGACTGAGTCTCAGTGTGCTCAGGAAAATGAGCTTTGATTGATTGAGTAGTCACTCATTCATTTTCTCATTCACTCATTCCCACAACAGGAAATGTGGAGAATCCATTAAGTGTCAGGCACTGAACTCAGAACATAGGGAGGAGACAGGGATAAATGAAGCACATTGAGGCAAGGAGACTAACAGAAGTAAACACAATATAATGTGAAAAGAAGATGAGAAGTGTTCACACAATGAAGTGTACATTGTTTGATAAACAATAAAATACCAGAATGATGATGAAACAATGTGTTTATGTTTTTAGAGATACAAATATACCTTTATTGACCTGGAAAAAAGTATTGCAAATACTGCTAAGTAAAACATAGGTTAAAAGATAGTAAGAGGGTTCTGCTTGGTGTATGTTTTTCTAGTAAATGTGTATATGTGCATTTGTGTATGCATCATAATAAATAAAGCAAGTATGAAATTGTAAAGACAGAATATGTCAATGTGTAGAATTATAGTTCATTTTCCACTTTGTTTTTACACTTTCATGTATTTTCTGAATATTTTTGCAGTAAGCATGTATTGAGTTTTTAATGAAAACATATTATTTTGCTGATCATACAATAACATAAGTTTATTGACAGATTTATCCAGTGAGATAAAATAGAAGTGATTAAAAAAGGAAATAAAAGTTTCTTCTTAATTTCAGCTCTCAGAAATAATACGATGATCAATATGATTTATAGAAATCCATGAGCATCCAGCCAAGCTAGAGGTGTAGGTAAATATGTTTTCCTCCTAACACAACCAAAAGAAGGATAACAACCAATTTAAAAAAAAACAACCAAAAATGACAGAAAATTGAACTGTATGGAAGTCCAACAAAAAAGGAATTAAAGAAGAAACATTCATACAGACAGCACCACAACTCAGTGAAGTGGGTTGCCCTGCCCTGGCAAACACCCAAGGTTTGACCCCATAACAGGTGCTCCATGACAAAGAAATATGACTTAAATGAAAGAACAGATAAAAACTCCAGAAAAAGAACTAAGTGATGAGGAGATAGCCAACCTATCAGATGCAGAGTTCAAAATACTGATAATCAGTATTCTCACAGAAATGATTGAGTATGGCCACAAAATAAAGGAAGAAGTGAAGATTATACAAATTAAAATAAAGGAAAATATACAGGGACCCAAGAGTGAAGGGAAAGAAACCAAGACTCAATCCAATAATTTGGGACAAAAGGAAGAAATGAACATTTAACCAGAAGAAAATGAAGAAAGAAGAATATAAACAAAGGAGGAGAGGCTTAGGAACCTCTGGGACAACTTTAAACATTCCAACATCTGAATCATACAGGTGCCCAAAGGAGAAGAGAAAGAGGGAAAATTGAAAACATGAAAGAAAACTTCCCCAGTCTGGCAAAGGAAATAGACATAAAAGTCCAGGAAGTTCAAAGAGTCTCAAAGAAGTTGGACCCAAAGAGGAACACACCAAGATACATCACAATTAAATTAGCCAAGATTAAAGATAGAGAGAGAATCCTGAAAGCAGCTAGAGAAAAGAAGAGAGTTAACTACAAAGTAGTTCCCATAAGATTATCAGCTGATTTCTCAAAAGAAACCTTGCAGTCAAGAAGTGTCTGGAAAGAAGTAATCAAAGTCATGAAAAACAAGGAACTGCATCCAAGATTACTCAACCCAGCAAAGCTATCATTTAGAATGGAAGGGCAGATAAAGTGCTTCTCAGATAAGGTCAAGTTAAAGGAGTTCATCATCACCAATACCTTATTATATGAAATGTTAAAGATACTTATTTAAGAAAAAGAAGAAGATCACAACTACAAACAGTAAAATGACAACAAACTCACAACTATCAACAACTGAACCTAAAAAACAAAAATGAAAACAACCTAAGCAAACAACTAGAAAAGGAACAGAATCACAGAAATGGAGATCACATGGAGGGTTATCAGTGGAGAGGGGTAGGGGTAGAATGGGGGAAAAGGTACAGAGAATAAGAAGCATAATTGGCAGGTACAAAAAAGACAAGGGGAGGTTAAGAATACTATAGAAAATGGAGAAGGCAAATAACTTATATGTATGACCCATGGACATGAACTAATGGAGGGAATGCTGGAGGGAATGGGAGTACTGGGCAGAGGTGGATAAAAGAGAAAAAATGGGACAACTGTAATAATGTAATCAATAAAATATACTTAAAAAAGAAATCCGTATTTTTATTCATAAACATACACATATATTTTTAAAGGAGATTATCACCAGGATTCTGTTACAAAATACTGTGTACACCTTCTCAGGTCAAAATATGTTGCTTTATTTCATCTTTGGTTTTTAATGTATAGACTAAAATATACTTAGCCAAATTTCTATTATTAAATTAGGATTTTAAGTGTTCCTCCCTGTTCTTCTCTGTCCCCCTTTCATTTAACCAGCAGGTTGGTATTACATATCTCTGTGTATATATCTTCTGGAAGTTGTCAGATTATTCCCTAAAGATAGAATCCTAGAGGTGGAATTAATGAGTCAAAAGACATTTATATTTCCAATACTAATACATGTCGTTGAAAAGTCCTATGATAAATTATGCTAAAATAAACACTGCCATCAATTGTGCAAAAATGCCTTATTATATATACCCTTTCTATATCTGGCATTATCCTATTTCTCATTTTGCCTTGCTATATTTAAAAAAAGTTTTATTACTTGAATTTGTATAAATTCATCATTTGATATGAGTATCCTTTCATACCTTTCATGTGTTTATTTATTAGCTTTTTGTGTTTCTTCTGGAATGGTTTACCTATTCATGTCTTTGCCCGTTTTACCTTTGAAGTTTTGTCTTCTATGTATTGATTTCCAAAGGATTTTATATTGCATTGGCCAAAAAGTCTGTTTAGTTTTTTCAGTAAAACATAAGACACAGTTTTCACTTCACCAATAATTTTATTAATTTAGATATTTTGAGTATGTTGGCTATCTCCCATGTTGTAGATGATTGATTGTTCTCAGTTAATGCCTTGATTTGATGGCTGTGAACTTCAACTGCTCCACCTGACTGTGGAGCATCATCCAGTGAGAAATCTCCAGCATGAAACTTCACAAAACACTTTTGACATATTTGAGCAGTCACAGCACCTTCTCCATACACTGCACAAATCTTTTTTTTTTGCATTTCAGTTGCATTTTACCTTTCTTGAAATAATAAGGTATAAGACGCCAAAAGTATGTGTGTATTTTCTTCTACCTTCAATATTAAAATGGCTATAGAAAAATTCACCAATTTTGGTAATTTTTTAAATGCACACTGATATGACAGCTGTCACAATACAATCTAACAAAATTCTTTCAAACAAAGTTAAAGACAGCTAAACACTACTGGAGACATCTTATGCAAAAAGCAAACAAACTTTGGCCAGCCCAGTATATCAAGAATAGGAACTACTTATCTATTCCATATGTTGCAAATAATTTCTGAAACAGTGTTGATAGAAAATCCTCAAAATAAGAACAATTAGTATTCTTCATATTTGAAAAGATAAATTATATGCAATTACTTTAAGTAGACCTCTACAAGATAAAAATGTTAGTGTTATAAAAAATAAAAACATTATTAAAATTTTTAAATGATCTGAAAAGCAGAAAAACACAGATGAATCAAACAAATAAATGGAAGTATGTGAAACACAGTGATTCTACCAAAGTACATAAAAAATAATGAATCATCTTTAGGAGAAAGGCTGAAAAATGATACATCTAGGTATCTAAAAGACTTTATAAAAGAAGAGTGAACAGAGAGATAAGGAAAAATAGTATTAAAAATGTTTTTTTTAATCTTCACCAGAGGACAGTTTCTCCCCACAGCTTTTTTTAGAGAGAGAGGAAGGGGAGAGAGGAAGGGAAAAAGAGAAACATTATTGTCACAGAGAAGCATGGATGGGACTGCCTCCATTATGTAGCTGTACTGGGGATCTCCATGTGCCCAGGCCAGGGATCATAGGCAACCTTACTGAGGACTGAACTGCAACATAGGCATGTGCCCTGACCAAGAATCAAATGCTCAGCCTCTCAGTTACAAGACGATACTACAACCATCTAAACTTAAATTCTCTGAAGTTAAGATCAGAGAGGAAGAAATTCCTGAGTAAAATATTACAAAAGCAAGCAAAAAACTTTCTAAGAAATTTTCTCCATAAATTAATTTATAAAAGTCAATGTAAATCTAATAATAATAGTGATTTTTAGAACTTTTATCACTTTATTTTTATGAACTTTAAAAACTAATTATAAAATTTATCTCAAAAAATGACTTTTGATGAAAACTATGGGAAAGAGGAATTAATTTAAAATCAAATAAAATATATATCAATGTAAGTTAAAGAAATGTATTACTTGTACAGGAATAAGAAATCAATGGAACAGAATATATGAATGAGATACTGACTGTCGGATGCAAAAAATTTTAATTTGTAAACATCAAAACATTTTAAAAGCTGATTGCTTGTGTGTTGTAGTATTAAATAATTCTCTACTTATTTGGAAAAATTTAAGATAGGTTTCCACTTCTGACCATACACAGAAACAAATTTTAAATGGATAAAAGAGGTAAGGAGTAAAAAATAAATTTGATGTGGTAATAGAGAGGTGTCTTTTTCTTTAGAATCTCAGAGTATGAATTGTGTCCCATGCAAAGCACAAAATCCTGAAACCATTAAAATAAAGAATAGAAGTGTGGTCTGAGATTACATATTATGCTTATATATATATATGGCAGATTAAAGATGATCATAATTCATCTTCTCCCATTGCACTTCTCCCATTGAAAAGTAAGTTCTATGAGTTCTTCATTTGAATCTGGGTGGACTCTGTTACTACTTTAAAAACTAGAATATTCTGCAAGTGTTTCTAAACCAGGTTTTGTGCCAAGGCCCTAAGAAAATGGCGGCTTCCACTTTCGATATGCTAGGACAGCTGCCAAGTGACTATGCTGTAAAAATCTAAGTCACATAGAGAAACCACTTATTGATGCCTTAACAAACAGCCCAGAAAAGAGTTCACAGCCAACAGCTAACATTAACAGTCAGCCAAGGAATTATGCATCCTGGATATCCAACACAACACAGTCCAATCTTCAGATAACTCCAATCCTAGCCACTGACCACAATTATCCCAAATGAGAACTGCCCATTTGAGCCTGGGAAACCTATAGAATTATGAGAAAAATAATTTGTTGTTTTAAGCCATTATTTGAAGGGGGTGTTTTTTAAAGCAGGAATAGATAACTCGAACACTACTTGGTACTACATATGGAGTGTTCCCATAACAAATTCTAAAACATGTGACACCAGCTGTGGGATGCAGCAATGGGCAGAAGATGAAAGAATTTTAAGGAGACTTTTAAAGTATAGAAAGCCTTTTGAATACTGTTAGTGAGGGCTTAAATGTGAGTGAAAAATTCTATTGGAGTCTAGAGAAAAGGTAAGAAAGAAGAAATTTTGATAACACTGTCACCAGTGGTATTATGGAAAATAGAAAATATATCTAATACACTGATTGACTTGGCTTAGGATATTTCTCTTCAGAATGTTGAATGTGCCAGCTTTTCTTTTAATCATGTATGAAAATAATAGATAGCTGAGATATTAAAAAAACTTCAGTTTTCAAGTTAAATTTCAAAAAGTAAATTGAAAGTAATGCTTTGGTGTTAGAAAAGTAAACTATTTTTCAGCCTGAAGTGCTCCAGATGTCAAAAGACTCAAAAAAAAGTAAGAAATTGATTCAGAAAATAAATAAATAAATACAAAGCACTATCTGTAAAGCATGGCCTCAGGGTAATGACTTTAATAGTGTGGCTATATAACATTTTGATAAGCCTTCAGAAAGTCATATGTGTGTTCCTAGTAAGACTCCAAATAATCTTACAGTCATTACTCTTAGGTCTTCTCAGTTAAGCAATACGTACTCAAAGCATTTTGACTGCATTTCTCAAAGACCCTTCCAACTAATAAAAAAAAAAAAGCCTATGAGATTGTAAGCATATTATCCCAGAGCACTCTGATTCTTCATTCAAATAAAAAGAACCTATATTGGAAAAATGAGAGTATGACTTTCATCTAATGAAGTATATTATAATATGATATACAGGGACGCTATGAAATTTTTAAAGCAATGTATCAACTTGGACTGAAAGAGTCAGAGACTGTGAAAAATAGAAAGAGCCTTTGAGTACCCTTTACCCAAATTACAATGGGCAGAAAGAAGGCAGAGGAAACATTCAAATGTAAAGAGTATGCTTTATAGAAAAAGAAAGATGACTTGGAGGAAGAAACAAGAAACCAAGGCCCAAAGCCACGAACCATGAAGAATCATTCTCAGGAAAAGAACAATTTAAAGAATTGGAAATATGTGACCAACTGAATTTCATAATTGCTATGGACCAATGACTGCCAAGTGTCTCCCATTTTCCTTATTTTTAAATTGAAGTGTCATTTATGTTTTGTCTATGCCTTTCTAATGCATGTGTGTATAGATAACTTGTTTCTTGGGTTCAGGGGAGGTCCAGAAGGCTCATACTCAAGGAGCCTCAACCACACCTGGGCCTGATTTAGTTGATAAAACCCCGAATCCTGACACTATCACAGTATAAGTGACATTTTAGGTGTGGGCAAGTGTTACGGCCTGGGGGACAGGGATAATGTAGATTTGCATGCGACAAATATGTAAACAAAGTAATTTGTTGTAAGAGAATGGACTGTGGTGAGTTAAAGAGGGTCACAAGTTTTAAAACATTTTTTCTGCCTCTTCCTTTGAATCTGGGTCTGTCCTCTGACTACCTTGAACAACAGACTATAGCAGGAGATGTGTTGTGCCACTTTCTATGTCCAGGATTTAAGACACTGGCAGGTCTGTATCCTGTCCCTTAGAACACATGCATTTAGAAATAAGCTACCCCTCTGTAACATCTCAAACCACGTGGATAGGCCACATGTAGACACACCAGCCAACAGCCACAATGGAATCCCCCACAGAGTTTTCAAAGATGAATAAAAACCAACTACAACCATATGTGGGAGCCCTCTTGGATGATCTACCCAGTCAAACATTTAGATGAGTCTAGTTCCAGTCGCTAGTTCAAGTAAGTAGCATATGAAAGACACTAAGCAAGGGAACCTCAGAGCTGAGCTCAATCAACTCATAGAACCATATAATGTAATAATACATTGTTGATTTAAGCCTCTAAGTTTGAGGGTAGTTTGTTACCCAGCAAAAGATATGTGGAAATACATATGTACGAAAAACACAAAGAATTCACACCCATAATACATAGAGAGCATCTCCCTCCTGTAGGTCATTTTATAAAAATAGCTCAGTATACATAATGAAAAAACAATATAAAGAAGCAACTTATAGAAAAATACTATAAATAATAATCTATGAAAAGATGATCACAGCAATCAGAGAAATACAAATTCAAAAAAGTGAGACATCTGTTTCTTTCCATCTAATTGGCAAAAGTTAAAATGGTTGATAAATCTAAAATAAATCAATAAAATGACTGATAAATAATACCAAAATTGCCACAGATGGATATATGGATATAGAATACATATTGTGTTGGAAGATGAAGAGTGCATATACTTCTACGTGGTAAACATCTTTACAATGAGCAGATAAATGAGGATTATCTCTGAGTTTTTAAAATGTCCCACCACCACCTCCAAAACACCCACTCAAAGATCAATTGTCAGGAGAAGTGCCAGCAACATAATAAGAAGTAGTTGAAAAGGAAAATAGAACCTAGGAGAGAATTTTGCTAGTGAGAGACCCTTAAATTTGTCTGAATGTTGAGCAGAAGAACACAGAGAAACCAGGAGGTGGTGAAGTTGATGGAAATGACTTAAATTAAGTCTCTCACAGAGCAGGAGGGAAAGGGATCCAGAGCACATGGGTGATGACAGCCATGCCTGTGACTAGTAGAAGGAACTCTTCCCAATGTATCGACCCAGCCAGAAGAGGCACAACAGATGCAGAAAATATCAAAGGCTTATCTTTATTCTGCTTATTTTTTTCCACTTTCTCCAATATAACTAAGTCTACTAAGTGAAAGGTATATATTTATATATAAAGTTTATTCCAGATATAAGCTTAGCTAATTTATAAAATAATAATAACCAGAATAATTCTTTTGTTGGCCTCTTTAGTCCCCTTCTGAGTTGTAGATCTTTACTAGCTCTCTGTCCCCTGCTTAAGAAAGCTCTGTCCCCCTCCAAAAACCCTGCATGAGATCATGATGTACATCCAAGATTAGTTCCTGAAGTTCATCTCAATTTGAATAGGTAATGAATTTAAAGTTCCAACTGACTTGAACTTTTCCTTGTATATCAAAACAAAACAAAACTGTACACTGAAACTTAGAACTGCACAAAAAGATGTCCCCAGATGAATCCTCCATCCTAATGTGGTCCTCCTGTTTTCAGGTTGATCCAGCATCCATGTGTACCTCCTTTGATCTTCTCGAACTGAAAACTTCACCCTCTTTCTAGAAAATACCATTCACAAGAGGGGTTTTCATGGTTGTTTTTGGCTCTTTTTCTTTTTTTCTGAGTTATCAGTCTCAAGCTGCTTCTTGTACGTGTTCAAATGAGCACTAATGTTTGCCTTTGTCTGGTATCAGTGGCATTCTGTGAAGATTGAGGTCTGCCTATGAGCAAGGGAGTATTGGGTCCTCCCATTCTGGATCTTTCTTCTCATGAGTGACAGCTTGGAGACCCTTGAGTCTCTTATGTAGTAATCTATTACAGAAACACATCTCTTAACGCATTAAACCATGGAGGCAGCATCATCTAATTCTATTTTGGGGAGAACATAGAATATTTCTGCTACTATCAAAGCTTTGGCTTCAAGGAGTAATGAATTCCTCTTGTCAAAGGAACTATGACCTCTGCTCTCTGCAGCCTGCAGCCTGCAGCCTGCAGCCTGCAGTCTCACAGCAAGGCCATGCCAGCTTCTACTAGTTGCTTATTTGCAGCCTGAGGCAATGGCACCAGCTGCCATTATATCGCATTTACCCTGGGTCTTTCTTCAATGTACTTTGGAACTGGTCTGCTAGTTCCTGTTGCCATGTAATTATCACAAAGCCTTCAAGCACTGTGACAAATGTGATTTCTCCCTGGCTACCACATGGCTGGTGTGGCAATGACTATTTTTAGGCAGAAGGTCTAGTCTCTGTTTTTATTCCCTCAGCCATATTCTATTTTAATGCTCCATTTGGCTCTGAAAACCAAACTATGCCCATTGAATTCCCACAATGCTTTTGCAGAAAGGCAAACCTACTCCCACTCTTGAATTAATGAACTCCTCTTGCTGTCAGCTGTGGTTTAATAGATTTCACCATCCTGTATTTTCACACCCAGAACAGAAAGTCATACAAAGGTAACTTAATTCAGGAGTGACCTTTGAGTTCATTGCCTGGCAATGCTGTAAATCTTGTGAGGTGGCAGGTTTATTTCTTTGTTCATGATTTCCATAGATGCCTTCGCCTTATGTGTGGCAATGACTTAAAATGGTTGCAAAAATGTTATCTCTGTCTAAAGTGGCTGATAGTTATTGCATTTTATCAACCCTAGTGATAACTTGTCCCTATTTATTCCCCAAAGTTAACATTTTACTAGACTATCGTTCAAAAAGATTGTTTCCCCATGGTACATAATATTTCAAAGAAAAATAACTTCTATTTTATTCTCTACACTGCAGCATCTTTGTTTTTGTTACTTTTTCTCTAAGGCTCCAAAAGGACGAAATGCTTTTCTTTAATTTTTATTTTTCTCTCTATTATCTTAACTCACTTCATGGTTGCCAACATCATCTTTAAAATTAAATGCAAATAGGCCAGGTGAGTTTGAGTTAAAAAATATCTCCAAAGTGGAATGGGTTGATTAAAAGCAGGGTTTCATGGGTCAGATATAAACTTTTCTGAAGTGAATTCCCTTGTGTTGTTCACTCTCTCCACAGATATTATATATTACTTGCTATTTATCATTTTACTATTTACTTGTTATTTATCACTTTACATCAATTAAACAGGGGTACAGAAAAGTGAACAAGAAATTTTCCAACTTAAAGATGTCCCTATCTAGCATGTGAGAACAAATTTAAAATCACATTTTAAAGAATTACAGTACACTTTCTAGTAGTTACAAGAAAATGTATAATGGTTTGAGGGCCAAATAGGAGAGGCAAGCAGAAGATGTAGCAAATTCTTGCTACATTTCCGTACCATTCTTCTTTTTTCTGGAGTCAACATCTTTTTTTTGGGGGGGGGAGAGCTGCTCCACCATCCCCTCTAGCCATCCCTCCCACATCCTGTCCTCTCTGCCACAGAGGTGAGCATATAACACAGAAAGGGCCCATCACAATGCCCCATTCTTCTAGCCATAGTGATTAGTCCAGAGTGAGCACATGACCCAAGTAGACCAGTCAGAAACATTTCTTCAGGTTTTCTCCACAGATACTGGGAGAAAAAAGCTCTTATGTTAGCAAATAAATGTACATTTTCTTCAATTTATTTTATTTGGGTTTTGTTTGCTCACAATTAAATGAGTCCTGACTAGCACAGAGGCATTCTAGGAACAGAAAAACTTGCGATGGTAAGAACATGGCACATCCAAGGCACAGCAAATACCAAAAAAATACATTTGTACCATTTCAACCCACTATTCTGACCATGTTACTTTGCTCTGTTGATGCTGCCATTTTAACCCTGTTTGCTCTGTGTACTGCCAAAACATGGATTACAAGTATGTGATCAACAAAATGTTAGGACATATATAAAAGAAATAGATTATCCACAGAGCAAATCAACTGACCATTCTGGACAATCTTGAAATATGTGAGAGAATGGCTTATTATGGTCTCCTAAATAAAGACACATGAAATAAGTTTTGTATCCAGTTTATAAAAAATAATATTAGAAAGTATAATAAAAATAAAAACTTTAATAAGGGCTATATTTAGAATGATAAAATTTTAATTTCCATAACTGTACTGAGAAAACACAGACTCACTTGAAGTGACAAATACATATAATCTTACAAAATAAAAAAATTGAAGTAGAAATCTTAATTTTGTGAAGTAATATAAGTACTCTAATATAGAAATACCTGGTTAATAAATCAGGTATCAAGCATAAAATTAATACACAACATAATTTCCCAAGAGATTATATTAATTAAATAAAGAAATGCAAAATCAACTGAATAAAATTCAATCGTGCTACATAAACATTTAGAGAAGCAATAATTGGCCTTACTGTATCAACCTGAGAAATCATTCTACCTAAAATATTCACCTTGAAGTTAATTCAATAGGATTAGAACCTACTGATTCCATATGTACATCCATTTGGTTGAAGTGTACATTTCAAGGGAAGAAGTGTCAAAAATGAAACTGTAGGAGTAGGAGGATATAGATTATGAAGGGTCAGGTATGAGACACTAAGGGCTTTGAACTCTATCCTGAAGAGTATCAGGAATATATGAATCACTTTAAAAAGAGAAATAACCTAAGCAGCTCTTTAGTCAAGTCAAATCCCTTCAGTAGTTCTGTGGAGAGTGAACTGCAGAGAATAAGTATGTTGGGAGGCCAGGAGACTAATGAGGATCTGATCCAGCATTTCAGGCATGCCTTAGTAAGTGTCCTGACTTAGGGAGGGGCCCAGGGAATGAAAATACTATGTCAGTGAATTTGACCAGACTTGATGACTAATTGGACATAGGGAAAGAGAGAGAATAAAAAATTATCCCCAGTATCCCAGCACGTAAATTTGGACACATTTTTCCAGGAAAGAAAATAAAAAGAAAAGTAATGTTCTGGTGAGGGAGGTAATGAGTTCATTTTGGTGATTGAGTCTGAGGTAAGTGGAAATGTCCATTCATCAGCTTGACTCCATGCTCAATAGGGAGGTGTAGACTGGACTAAGCTGTATCATCATAGTTGATAATCGGCATATAGTTGATAGAAGAAGCCATTGGATAAAATTAAGCTCACCTAGAAAGACTCAAAACAAAGTAAAGAAAATTAGGAAGGAAAACCTGGGTTTTGTTTGTTTTGTTCTTAAACCAATAGGTTATAGAACACTGTGTACTTCATGTACAGCTAGTTCCCAACTTACAATGGTTTGACTTACAATATTTTTTCACTTTACCATGTTGCAAAGTTATAAGAAATTTAGTAGAAACTGCCTTTAGAATTTAGAATTGTGATCTTTTCCCAGGCTAGTGATATGTGGAGCCACAGTCAGCCATGCAATCATGAGGGCAAATAACTGACACTCTACAGTATACTGTGTTGTCAGTGTTTTTTGGATTTTGTGTTTTGAGAATGGTTATGGTAGGCTAGGCTAAGCTATGCTGTTAGGTAAGTTAGGTGTATTAAACGCATTGTTGTTGTAAGATATTTTCAACTTTCAATTGGTTTGTCAAGACATAACCCCATCATAAATCAAGGAACATCAGCATTTAATTTGCTTAATCCTCACAATAGGCATATGAGATAAATATATTGTTATCATATTTTTTATAGTTAAAGAAAATGAGGCCCACATAAGTACAGTATTCTGCCCAAAGCAACACATACAATAAATGTCACAATGAGGAACTAAACTCACATGGTCTGGACTCAGTGTGCACTATAACCACAGAGCTGTACTGTTCCATACTAAGTTGAACACCACACATACAGGATGGGCAGAAGAAATCTAAGAAGGAAAAACCAGAAGACATGATTAGGAAAGAAAGAACAGGGTGTGCTGTCACAGAAGATGAAGAAGGGATGGGTTTTAAGGAAGGAGTGACCAATAATGCTAAGTGACAGAGAAGGATATTGACTGTCAGGAGCTAAAAAGTGGCCAGGACACATACGTTGGTTGTTGGTTTGATCTCTCACTAGGGGAGCATACAAGAGACAAAAATTGATCTTTCTCTGCCCCCACTCTAAGCAGAGGGGCTTTCTGTTTCACCCAAGAAACATCCTTCTCTCCAAGCTGCATTGTCTTCCAGCCTTTAGATATGGTGTGGAGTTCATGATAGTGGTAGCAACTGTCATTTTTGAGACCATGTGGAAAAGGCTGAAAAAGAAGTGAACCCAGAGCTCTGAAACCATCCCTCTCAAGGAAACCCTCTTTGTTTTCACTTCCCTTAATTAGGTATTATACTCATACCTGAAAGCATCTTAACTGATACTCAAGCATTCTGACATAAGGAGTTGCTATGTAATTCATCACATAGCTGGTCACCTTGGAGAGAAACAGCAAGAAAACAGAATGCCATCTCCTAAAGTCTCCTAACTACCCGAATTACTGTCCCAGAGAGGCAACATGTTTTCAGACAACTAAAATCCAAATACCTTTTTAAAAGAGTTATTTTGTATAAAATAATTATATGTATGGCTTGCAGAAAGGTATAACCCTTGTGGTAGACTTGTGATTGAACTGAACTTCCTTTTTGCTTTTCTCCATTTTTAATGTTGTATCCTCAGCATGTATCACTTTAATGATACAAAATAAAACAAATATTATTTATAAAATAAAGGTACAGTTCCCATATTATCATTGCAATATTTGGCTTCAAAAGCCAATCAAGAACTAAAAATGGGGTAGGGCTATCCAGGGAACCCGAATTTCAGAGGATGTTTTCCCAGCCTCTGGTTTCCAAAGGAACACAGAGTAGAGCAACTGGTGTCAGGTATATGTTTACACAGTGTATTCCCCACAACATCCTTAAAGCAATTCCTCTTCCTCTTCCTCTCTCTTTTGTTGTTAAATATCTGGCTCCAGGTATTCCTTTCTATATCTACATCTTATTCTCATTGGTCAGTGAACAAAATTCTATATAATCCCTAAAACCTATCAACATATTAAAGATAAAAATAGTTTATTTTGTCAAGGCTTTGCAAAATTTCACTTCTATTAAACACATATCAAGTTGTTCAATATGAAAAGCCTGAACTTCTGTCATATTTCAGTTAATTTCTTCCTATCCATTCCAGTTCAGTTTACTTTAATATATTGAGATAATCTATTATTAATATCCTGGATTGATAATGAAATCACAATATGGCCTTAATAACTATTTAAAGGCCCATTAGGGGTCATTGTCTGAAGGATTTTGTTATGACTATTACTTTAGAAGCAACTATATGGCTCAAACAAGACCTAAGGGCCCTTCAGAATTTACTGCCCTTAAAACAGCACTTTTTTAAAGGAATAACTTTCAGGACTTTGCACATTGTATATTTAGAAATAGTCTTTGCATTAAATCTCTAGGCTGAAAATACAATTTTTCAATGAATATATAAGCAATCAATAGAATGCTACATTATTAATTCACCTTATAGTACTTTGATGCTTTTCACATTATAATATTCAACTAGTGAAAAGAACATAGCGGAGGTGGGTAGACTTTCATTTAAATTGGTGCTTGAGCTTTGCAATTACTTCAAATGTCATTGCTGATATTTGAAGAGCTTTCCAGTGAAATTTTTCTCAAGTTGGATATTTGACTGATATGATTAACCTTAGGCCCTATCTTGATGCTACAACACTGTATGATGGAAAAATTAATTTTACCTTACAATGTGTGCCAGACTTTCAACTGATAAGGGAACTGGAATACAAAGGATTACACTAGGAGACAGAGCATCATATTAATGATTAAATTTTACATCATGGGCAGGTCTTTGTTATTCAGTTGGTTCACTTTTGGAAAACTCTTCTTTAAAATAATATAAAGCAAATTAAAACTTATGTTCTGTTTAAAATAATTAGTAAAAAACAGGAAATATTTATAAAGATCTGTTGTTATATTTTATATTCATTCACTAGAAGATAATATACTATAGAATACATAAGACATGTGTCAGTGAACTAGCTTATTTAATTCTGTTGTCTAAAAGAGTCTTTGGAAAACACTTATTTAATTTAAAAATTTCCTCTTATAATTTCACATTCATATTTGTCAATAATTTATTTCATTTTAGTTGTTCATTATGATCTTGCTAGACTGAAATGATAATTATAAACATAACTTATTTTCAATGGCCCTAATAGCCACAGGCAAATCACATTCACATACAATATTAAGAACTAATTTTAAACAATAATACCTGAACTGTCACTGAGTTTCAGAATTTTGTTTTGTCTTATTTGAAAATCTTTCTTTTAATTACCCTAATACACAAGAAAGTTCATGTTTGGTTCAGTATGTAACTCTGTGCAAGGAACCCAAATTAAGAACAAGTGTTGGAAATTTAGAAATAAAACAGGACTGATGAGAAAAGAATAGAATGAGAATTAACCAGCCTTCCCAAACCATGGAAAGGCTAACAATATCCTTCCCAATAGCACAGCTACTGACAAATCACAGACCCAACTGTAGGTATTAAATTCTCCCACAATTATACAATGTTACTTCATATTTTGAGGATAGAAACAATCTTATAATACATGACAATTAAACTACTATAATAGAACTCAAGAGTATAATACTATGCCTTCAGAAAAGTGTATTTTAGAAATTTTGATCATAAGGCAATCTGTTCAAAACTGTTAAAGTATGGATAATTTCCCTCAATTTTCCAGTAGGTTTCTGACTTGAATAAGTAAATAGTGGATAATCATTTGTGTCAAAAGTTCTTGTAACACTCCATTAAACATAGAGCATGACAACCTGATCAGATGTCTTTTTTATAGTCAGAAACTGACTTGTGACTTTGTGAGTTACTCAGCTACATCAGGTCACATCAGAAGTCTCATCTTTTTTTCTTGCCCAAATCCCTGATGATTTTACATCTGACACATTTGAATCTCGGCATTGTGACCTTTCTTTTCAGCCTGCATTTGATATAGTCAAAATACTGCTATTGAAATAATACTAACTTATTATTTAAGGTGCTGAATAGTTAAGCAAATAATACTGACATTAGTAGAATTTCAAAATGTCACATTATTTTCTATCAATATGTAGCCAAACTAAATACTTCCACTGAAGCAGTTGATTACTTTGGGAGGAAATCAACTTAGCATAAATTGTCATCCTTGCATTGCAATATGTTTGTTGGTTTTTTTGACATTAATTTTTCAACTACTTTTGCATATTAGTCTTTCAACAACTCCTGCAAATTACCCTATAGCTCATAATGCTTCTCCCCCTCTAATAATTAATTTTTTCATTTCTTCCTGTCGTTTCATATGTGGCATCAATTCCCAGACTTCCTGTCATCCTGGTTACTCTCCTCTGATTTTGTTTTCTTCAAGATTTGATTACTTGTGTTTAATTTTTTTTATTGAGGTATAATCCACATACAATGAAGTATAAACATCTCAAATGTTAAGGTTTTATTTTTTTAAGGTCATAAAAATGGAATCTTAACAAAAGTCTTTAGCATTCCATAGATGGGAAGCACTGTCACTTCCATTTATTTTCATATTGATAGAAAGACACATCATGGTTTTTTTCTTTTATTTCTTTCATGCTATTATAAAACATGGTTTTTATTTTTTTTATTTTTCACATTATTTTTCTTTTTTTGATAGGAGTATGTGCCTATTGTAAAATTTTCAACATTTTAGAAATGTACAATATGGCTTAGAAAAAGAAAGTCTCTCATAAATCTTCTTTCCTGAAATGCTCTGAAAATGTCAGAGAAAAAAATGTGTATCAGTCACTCTATACATTACTGAATTTTTTTAATGTTTCTAATTAGTCATTGTCACTCAAAATTTACATGATACTCCATAAAATCATATAAGCCACAGTGTCTTCTAGTTAAAGAATGGAATTCAGAAAGTCCATGAATTTGGATAGAAAAAAAATAAAATTTTACCTTCTTTTCACTTCTTTCAATGAATATAAGCAGCAAACTACAGCAGTGCTAGCAGTACCTGTTACTTAGTCACTAATGAAATTATCCATATTTTCATATCACATCTCTCTAAATATTCACTGGGCTAATTAACTAAACCCATTACTAGAGCTTGTACTTCATGGATTCATAATGAAACACAAAGACTACTAGGTCAAAAATGTGTGTTTTTATCATATTTATAATTATTTTAAATATAATATTTTCTTTGAAATTCTAAGTATTTTATTTTGAAGAGGTTTTGCCAAAAAGGGATCCAATTTTAATAAAAATCAGTTAAGAACTCCTGATATGGATTCTCTATTTGATTTACATAAGAAAACCTATGTGCATTCTCAAACAACTGCCATTGAAAATACATGTACTCTTAAGTTAAATTGAAATCGGCTTTCTTGTAAATTCACTGGTGGCATCTTTAATGACTTCCCACTTCCTACTGAATAATCTATATATTATCTCACCTGTAGCCAATATGATCTATCCCACTGATTAAAGAGCCTTGCTCCCGAAGTTGCCATGTACTTTAAACCTCCTTTACCCACTGTCCCATTTCCCCAGCAAATATTAACTTTCAATGATCAGAGGCCAGTTTTAATTTTCCTATAATTATACAATTGTCTTTTGTAACTTTATTTGACTTTAGCCAATAACCACAGACTAGCAATATCATTTTTAATTTTCCTCCTGTCTTCTAACACAAAAGTCATACCTCCTGCTTAAATAACATATGTTTAGGAAGAAAGCACTCCTAGGTGATAGGATTGGCACCTATACTTAGCAGAAAAAAATATTAAAGAATAGTAAGATAAAAATGACACACACCTATTCTAAATATTTTAACTGAAAATACGCAAGTGACTATACTTTACCAGTGAATAAACATACTGCCAAGATTCCTTCTTTAAATATGAGTCCTCTAGTTAGAGTTCAATGTTATCTTTCTCATTTAGAACTTACTTTAACACATCATTTGTGATTTCCAGGTTTCTATTTCTTTGAAGTGAAGTAAGATCACAAAGATAGTTGTGAATGCATCTGAGTGCAAATCTTTCTATATTTTTGTGACTTTTCTTCTTCAGTTGACATGTCTACAATTAATTGGCAGCATTTTTTTAGTGATGGGCTTTCACTGAGTCATTGGAAAGCATTCAGTACAGTATTCATAGCAACAACACCTTTCTTTTCTGCACTTGTTTTCTATATTTTCATGTCCTGCTTAATTACAACATTTAATCACATACCAAGCACAAGCTTTACTAAGTTTGAGAAAGTGGGGCCAAATAACTGATTCTCGGTACTAGCTAAACGGGGACAAGTGAAGCCAACAAGAGAGACTCACTATCACTGAGTAGAAATTGGCATGCCAACAATGACTGTCAGTGGGTCTTTCAGAGAAAATGACATGTTGAATTTGGCAAGGAAATTATGTGATCTGTTAAGAGTGCTACCACTGGAAGAATAATATGTATATCACTTTTATTCACTTTCACATTTCTAGATTCTCTCTACTCTAATCTTTTATATAATTTTTGTAAAACAATTTTAGAAAAATACATTTATTGAATAAAAAGATCTCTAGAGTTTGTTAAAAAGGAAAAAATCAGGCATTGGAATCAATGATACCATGTTAGACAAGAAAATCTGAATCCACTCCACTTTAGTAGAGGTGGTTAAGCACCTCAAGACAGAGTTTAGACTTACCTCCCGCCTCTCAATCTGCACTGCCCACCTCCAGTTTGGCACACAAATTTACTTATGATTGGCCAGCATCAGAAGCGAATTGACAGTAGAAAAATATATATGCAAATATGACACATTCTTAACCCACACAGCTATTGTAAAATATATTTAAAATGTATATGCTTTAAAACATACAAAGAGAAAGTTTTCACTAAATTCTAAATTGTTAGAGAGTAACTAGACCTTCTAGCAAATTTTTATTCAGCATTAAATGTTACATTGAAAAAATCTGAATAAAAGTTTTTTTTTTTTTCAGAACTTAAATCCACCTGATTTACTCCACCAAAAATGTGAACTACCTCTGAACTTAGTGGGAGCAATTTTGTTTGGAAGAAGGCATCATAAGAAGCAGAAAGAATGCAGTGACAGTTTCTAGCAGATCTTTAAAATGAATGTCGTGTGTGGAAATGTATCACAGATGTAATCAATTCTAAACACTTCAGTAGCCCCTCTAAACACTACCATATTCCAATACAATACTGGATTTTCACTGACTTCTAAGTTTGTGATGATATTCTATATGGTTAAAGTGGCTATTAGCAGTACAATCTCTGGAAAGCCACTCTTCTTGTCCCCAGCTCAGGATATGGCCTGTGGACCACATGCAGGTCAGGATGGCTATGAATGTGGCCCAACACAAAATCATAAATTTACTTAGAATATTGAGATTTTTTTTGTGATTATGTGTCACCTGGGGTGCTAAGAGGATGCATCAGCCCAAGGTGGCTGAATGATTTGGCACACAGGGAGTCAAAGGTGGATCAGCTCCCTGAACCCACCCACAAAATGCCCAGAGTGTAGAATGCTATAAGGGTTGTATCTATTCATTCAGCTGACAGCTGGCTATTGCAAGTAATGCCTGTACTTTACAGTTGACTATGTCTTTTTCATCTACTACTACTGCTAGGCATTTGAACCTTGCCCTTCATAGTGGCCCTAATGGTTCCAGCATTTTCTGTGCTACAGAAAGGCTTTCAGACCGTTCACTTTTTGGAGTTCCAGCTTCCTAAAGCAGTTCTGTTATGGATGTAATTGTGTTTTCCTCAAATCCTATGTTGAAGCCTTAACCCCCAATGGGAATATATTTGGAGATAGGGGTTTTAAGGAGAAAAGTAAGTAAAATGAGGTAATAAGGGTGGGGTCCTAATCCAAAAGGACTAACAGCCTTATAAGATGAGAAGAAACACCAGGGCAGTGCGAGCCCAATCAGCTCCCCTTCAAGGCACCCTTTGGGCTTCACTTTCTATGTGGCTGTGGGACCGTGGGTCCTCAGATCTGTAGAAGCAGATTAGCTGTCCAAGTCCAGCCTTCCATCTCTACCAAGAGTTGCAACAGAGCTTGGTGGCTGAGGAGGCTGACAGTTTTTGACGGGGGATCAGAGACCTGCAAGGGAGAGAGAGAGACATCAGTTGGTTGTCTCTCCTAGGCACCAAGACCCAGGATGGTCTGTGCCTGAACCTGGCATGAGAACCCACAACCCAGGAGGAAGATGGCGACAGAGGAGGAGAGAGCGATTTCACTTCCCCCTACACACAGGAGGAAAAACTGGTTAATCCACGGAGGAACAGAGCAGACAGACAACAGTACTGCAGCATATTTGAAAATATAAGAGTCCACAAAGCTGTAGTGGACACTGAAAAACCAGAAACCAGATGGTAAGAAGGATATTTCAGGACAGTAAGGTCCTGAGGACCAGCACGGGGACCTGATGAGTTTGTAGCCTCAGGCCCAGCGCCTGGTGCTCAGAGCGGGCACTTGGTCTCCCACAGACTGCTTGAAGTAGAGGGCCTGCCAAAATCCTTGAGAGAGAGCTGGGTCACCTGCTCCCTCCCTCCCCAACAGACCAGAGTTGGAGCAACACCAGCAGAGTTCTGGTCACGGAGAGGGGAATAAGGATGAAGAGGCAAAACTCACGGAGCTGTGATTACTCTCCTAGTCTGTGGGCACCAGCTCGGGAGAGCTGAGAGGAAGGCTGCATCGCACACTGAAACCGAAAGTCACCGGGATGCCTGGAGAATCGGGCTACACGGGGTGCCAGGCTTGAGTAGGAGGAATTTATCAAACAGAGGGGCTGGGGAATCTGCTGTGACAGCCCCGAAGCTGACTCCCAGCCCGGCTGGGCAGAGACCCCAGGGTTAAAGGGAACGAACAGTGATTCCATCCCCATAGCATTGGGAAGGGAAGCATTTGGGCCCAAACTGCTGGGAAGGGAAGGGAAGCAATTCGACTCAAATTCCCTGGATGGAGGCAGCCTAGCCGAGTGGGTGCCCCTATACCTCAGCGTCTAGTGATAACAACCGGGTAAAAGCTCTCTGAAGAAAACCAGTACTACCACATCAAAGATATTGGAGAAAGGAGTCAGACTAGCTGTTGGGACAGTGCTTGTAAGACAGGCTGAGTAAACATCAGAGAGGGAAAAACACCACACCAGTCACTCCTCAGCCTTATACAGCTAGCAAGACCAGAAAAACCGGTTGGGCCAGTTTAAAACCAACAAGAGGTGTGGGTTTTTGTGTGTGTTTTTAAATGCTGTTTTTAATATAATCTTTTTGTTATTATAATTTTTAAAATTTTCACTACTGTTTTATCCTCCAACTGCTTTTATCTCTCTTCCCTTCTTTCTTGATTTACTACTGCACACTTTACTTTGAATTCTATCTCTCCTTTCTTATTTCTCCTGCCATTTTTTTTAATACCCACAAGTGAGAGAAAAACTTGGAAATGTGAAAGGACCTGGAGTGGACTCAAACAGGGGACAACTCAACACCTGAGACAGGGAGACAAATTTCACTCGACTATTGCAGGGAAACTGCCAGTTGCTGCATATTTGGATTATTATTATTTTCTCCTTTTTTCATTATTCCTACATCTTTTATCTCAATAGTATTTGTGTATTCCCCTTCTTTCTGTATAGTCTTCTTTGCTTGGCAGGCTACATTGTACCATTTGACAGGTTTCCCCTGTTCTCTCTTCTACATTGTATTGCTAATTTACTGTCCTTCACGTGAATTGTGTTCCATCAGCACACTACTCAAAGTCCTATACCCCCTGTTCAGGTTATTCAGATCACATGCATTCTGGCATATGAGTGTTGCTCTAATATTAGTGTAAATAACTGCTGTTTCATGCAAGTGTAAATACTTCACAGCACCCTCGCCAGATACAAGCCCACATCACAGTCTCCTGAACTCCATTATTAGGGAGGCTAACACTATTCTCTCACACACTACACCTGTGTACTACCCTTTACTCTCACCTTACCCCAGAATCTGACCTCCCATAAATTCACTGCTTTCTAGATCCAACTCACAACCCTTCCCTTCCCAACAAGAGTTATATCTTCTTCCCATCCTTTCTTAAAAGTGGCCAGTTGGGTTGAGGAACACGGTTAATGCT
>PVKM010011033.1:0-33935 GCA_004027735.1 Carollia perspicillata
GGTTGGTCATCAAACAGGAAAAAGGAGGGGGGAAACCTGCCCAGGAATCTGACCCCATGTGGGCATCATTAGTACAGTCAGGGGCCACCCAATCACCACACTTGCCAAACTGGGAGCACAAAGCAGTGACGCACTGGTGGGCCGAGCCCTGGTCCACCACCCCTTCCTTTCATCACTGCCTTGGGGGGAAGTACTGGGGAAGGTCTGAGGAGCTGCCTTCAGACCCACCACAGGGCTCCACTCTCTAGCCTGGGTCTGAGACCCAGCAGGGATATGGCAGGATAGTTCTCCAAGCATCATGCCCACCCCACTCCATATTTCTCTTCAACTCCCTCATTGCACCGGTCACGCTGCACCACAAACACCGCTTCACCTGTAGCTCCCTCACTCTCAGAGACTGCCACCTCTGGAAGGACAGATACCCATATTCTGTACCTCGTTTTTAACTCCAGTATCTTGCCCTGGCCCAGACTGATGCTCACCATGCATTTCAGGAAGCAGGGGAAGGTAGAAAGTAAACGAGGGAAGGATGAAATCATTGATTTTGGAAAGAACAGGCTAGATTGAAGATTTACAGCTGTGTGAGGGCAGCACACCCCTCTGGCCCAGTCTCCATTTCCTTTGTAGGGTGAAAGGAGCCCCCTTCAGTGATTTTCCTGCTTGCCTCCCCCCCATTAGCCTTGGCTTGTTGAACTCTCTGGCTTTGATTCTGACCCTCCCCATCTGCCTTCCCTTCCTTCCTACACACGAGCATTGTCTTATGGAGCATGTTTACTGCGTGACAAGTCCCTTGCTAAGCCTCATGATGAACACAGATGCGCCCTACCTAAGTGGACTTCCAATCAATTGGTTGGGAAGTGAGCTGAAAACTGTACTCATAGCCCTTATATTTCTAGCCCCAGAAAAAGCGAGATATTCTGGGCAAAAAGAAGGGATCCCATGTCCAATAAGCTAAGATAGGAGTCTCCTGGAGCCAGTAAATTCCTGACCTTAAGCCAGGTGCCTCCCCGCAGGGTCCACTGGTGCTCTCCAAGCGGGGGTGGAAGGTAAACCGAGACGAGCTTCGGGTACTCTGGGCTTCGACTCGCTCTCAGGAGGTCCCAGGGCCCGAATCTGTGCTGTTTGCGTCTCTGTCCCCCTGCACTCTTCAGCGTCCCTAAAGGCCAGCGTTTCCCTTGGGGGCTGGGAAGGTCCACAGCATCCATCCGCTCACTCGCCCTCAGCCCGGCCCTTTCCTCTCTCGAGGGAGAGCTCAGGGAAGTGCCGCGAAGGGTGTCAGGAAGGATTAGGTTAAGCCTGGGCACTCGCTGCGAAGACTACGTAGGACTCACTCGCTCCCTCCAGTGATGTCCTGCCCGCCGTCCATTCCTCGTAGAGATAAAGTTGCATTTAGCACTCCCAGGGGACCGCGTAATGGATGGCAACGCGGCTCCTTCTTGCACCAGCAAATGAACATCCCTCTTACTCCCCTCTCCGGCTGCAGGGGGTGGGGGTGGGGGCCAGAGAGAGAAGAAAAGAAAGGAAGGAAAAGGCATGGTGACGCCTGTGGGCTCCTCTTGGAATCTGAGTAGTGAGTGGATATACTAACTGCACAGGCGGTTAGTGCAAAGAAAAGATAAAACAAACGCCAACGCAAATTTAGGTTTGTAGAAATGAGATCTGCGCTTTGGTGGAAATGCAGATCTCTTTGGTGTGGGAGAGACCAGACCAGAAAAATTAGCCGTCTGATCTCTGCCTCCCATAAGCAGCACCTCGCCGCTCTCCAGCTCTCCCGCCCAGATGTGAGAACATCTGGGCCGTTATTATCACCCCGGGCTGGCGCTGCCTCCCCGGGGACTCGGGCATCCGAACTGTGGTCCCCGGGGAGGCGCTTGATCTGTCCGCCACTTGAGGGCCATGTAATAGAATGGGTAATTGATTTATTCTTCTTCTTAGGGTTTGATTTTACAACAACAAAAATAAATACTGTAAAACCTGGACCAGGGCTTGGGCCGTTTCAAATTGGTTTGAGTAAAGGTTTTAATCATGCTTTTCTGTAAACTGGCTTACTCCTGTCTCCTACTGAAGAAAATGACATCTATGGCCAAGAAGCCAAAAACGAAGGAAGGAAAAGAAAGTTCTCTTCTCTGAAGCGGTTTCCTTTTCCTGGAGTTTTCAGGATAAAGTGTGTGTGTGTGTGTGTGTGTGTGTGTGTGTGTGTGTACGCGGGGGAGAGGAAAGGATCCCAACTACACCCTGTTAACTGTTTCTCCTTTTGTTTACTAGAAGCCTCAGATCACCCAGAGCTCGTTCGAAACGCGGGTTTGTACTCAGTTAAAGGAGACAAAGAATAAGAGAAACGCACAGTTTCATTTTAACAGCCATTCCTGAGCAGGAAGCGCGCGCTCCTTGCGGCTCCTAAGTGGCTGTCACTGTCGCCGCCTGACACGGCTCCAGTCACCGAAACAACAGCAACGAAGTGCGCGGAGGAAATTAAATTATATGGAAATCAATAGCGTCTGACTGCTTCAAACGAACGTCTGTCACCGCGATTATTCTTCGGGAACGTGTTTATAAACCTTGAAAGAAACAGGTTCTTGCAGCAAAAGACAGCACCTTTTGCATTCCCGTGCTGTGATTTATACTGTATACAGAGGAATGCGCGGGCATAATTTAACATACAAATGCCCCGCTGTATACATTATATAACAGCTTGTTAGACATCCCGGGGAGGAGGAGTGCCAAAGCAGCGCGCTTATATTCCGGGCTCTCTCTGGGGCGGGGTCCTGGAGGAGAGGGGCGCCCGAGCGGCTGCGTGCGAACCTCTCGCCTTTCACCGCGGCAAAGGTGCCAACCCGCAGACAATAGCGGGCCCTTTTGATCTCTTCCGACCCGCGGTGGGAAAGGTGCGGCGCGCAGTGCGCATGCCCGGCCAGCTACAGGTGCATCACCTGCGCTGTCCTTGCTGGTGGTCACTATAAGAGCGGCTCCCACGCGCCGGTCGCCGCTGGGCTGGCGCGCGCGCGCGCGCAGTCGCCCGGCGCAGCCGAGCGGGAGGGCGCGCGTCACACCGGCGAGGACAACTGATGCCCGTCAGCGCGGCGGGGCCGCGAGCTCTCGCGAGAGCTCCCCGGGCCGGCCGCGAGAAGTGGGGCTCAGGTGTAAGAGGAGTACATCCCGTCCGCGCGCGGGGCTAGTGCTCTTGGAGAAGTGGGATCGCGAGGCCGGTGCGCGGCGCTCTGCGCGGCCAGAGGAAGCGCCAGGAGGCAGCGGCGGCAGCAGGAGCAGCAGCAGCCCCCGCGCGGCCGCCGCCTCCGCGCCGTCAGCCGCCGCGGCTGCAGCCTCCGAAGCGAGGCCGGGGGAGCCGGCGCGCGCACTTTCCCGGGGACTTTCGGAGTGTTTGTGGATTTACATGCCAAGCCATCAAGATGATGTCCATGAACAGCAAGCAGCCTCACTTTGCCATGCATCCCACCCTCCCTGAGCACAAGTACCCTTCGCTGCACTCCAGCTCCGAGGCCATCCGGCGGGCCTGCCTGCCTACGCCGCCGGTAAGCGCCCCGCGCTCGCGGCCCGGGCCCGCAGACTCGCCCCCTCCCCGTCTCCGAGACGCTGCATGTCGGGTGCTGGTGTGTACGGAGGTCCCGGTGCGGGCACTTGCGGGCAGGGGTTTTTAGAGGAATCCCGCTGCTTGGCGCATTTCGTACGGTGGCACTTAATGTCGTGTTCCTGTCGCCCCCGCCTCCGTGTTGGGCACCTGCGGTCAAAGTGGGGATCGGTGGGGCCACGACTGGCGACTTTGTTCCACTTTCTCTGTTAATTTCACGCCTCGGAGAGGCGATCTCTGCGTGCTCGGTGCGCGACGCGGGTTCCGGACGCGAGTTACATCTCCATTTCTTCTTCTTTCCCTTCCTTTTTCGTTCCCGGAATGTGTTCCCGTGTTCCCCTCTGCCCACATCTGTGCTCCTCGCCATGCTCCCTGCCCTTCTCCTCTGTCCCCGTCTTCGTCCCCAACCTGTCCCCATTCCGTCTCTCCCGGTTCTACCACCCCCACCCCCGTTGTTGTTGTTTTGGTTGCTTTGTGTTTGTTCTTTACTTGTTGTGCGTTCCGGCTTGTGTGTGGTTTTGTTTTGTTTTGTGTTTTGCTTTTCGGTTTTGTGGTTTTTCTTTTTGGTTTGGTTTGTGTCGCCTGCAGCTGCAGAGCAACCTCTTCGCCAGCCTAGACGAAACGCTGCTGGCGCGGGCCGAGGCGCTGGCGGCTGTGGACATCGCCGTGTCCCAGGGCAAGAGCCACCCGTTCAAGCCGGACGCCACGTACCACACGATGAACAGCGTGCCGTGCACGTCCACGTCCACCGTGCCGCTGGCGCACCACCACCACCACCACCACCACCACCAGGCGCTGGAGCCCGGCGACCTGCTGGACCACATCTCGTCCCCCTCGCTCGCGCTCATGGCCGGCGCGGGCGGCGCAGGCTCGGCGGGCGGCGGTGGTGGCGCCCACGACGGTCCGGGGGGTGGCGGCGGCCCGGGAGGCGGCGGCGGCCCAGGTGGTGGCGGCCCCGGTGGCGGCGGAGGCGGCGGCGGCCCGGGGGGTGGAGGCGGCGGCCCGGGCGGCGGGCTGCTGGGCGGCTCCGCGCACCCGCATCCGCACATGCACGGCCTGGGCCACCTGTCGCACCCGGCGGCCGCGGCCGCCATGAACATGCCGTCGGGGCTGCCGCACCCCGGGCTGGTGGCGGCGGCGGCACACCACGGCGCGGCGGCGGCGGCAGCGGCGGCGGCGGCCGGGCAGGTGGCGGCGGCCTCGGCGGCGGCCGCGGTGGTGGGCGCAGCGGGCCTGGCGTCCATCTGCGACTCAGACACGGACCCGCGCGAGCTCGAGGCGTTCGCGGAGCGCTTCAAGCAGCGGCGCATCAAGCTGGGCGTGACGCAGGCCGACGTGGGCTCGGCGCTGGCCAACCTCAAGATCCCGGGCGTGGGCTCGCTCAGCCAGAGCACCATCTGCAGGTTCGAGTCGCTCACGCTCTCGCACAACAACATGATTGCGCTCAAGCCCATCCTGCAGGCTTGGCTCGAGGAGGCCGAGGGTGCGCAGCGGGAGAAAATGAACAAGCCCGAGCTCTTCAACGGCGGTGAGAAGAAGCGCAAGCGGACTTCCATCGCAGCGCCGGAGAAGCGCTCCCTCGAGGCCTACTTCGCAGTACAGCCGCGGCCCTCTTCAGAGAAGATCGCTGCCATCGCCGAGAAACTGGACCTCAAAAAGAACGTGGTGCGGGTGTGGTTTTGCAACCAGAGACAGAAGCAGAAGCGGATGAAATTCTCCGCCACTTACTGAGGGGGGTGGGAGGTGCCGGCGGGGCGGATCGGGGAGCTGAAGGGGCCTTGCGGGGTCGGGGAGGGGGGCTTTTCGCGGGCCTACTTCCCCCCCGGAGTCGGAGTGTCCATTATCCTGCTTGCATTTGGAGAATCCCTCTTCCAGCGTCCACGTTCTGTTCTTCCTGCTCTCACCCTCCTCCAACCTAGAGGACTGGGGTGCTGGGTGTGGACACTGGAGAGGATAGCGGGAGAAGAGGCACTTGGGTGAGCAAGGATTAGGGGGAAGGAAAGCGGAGACTGGAGGAGGGTTTTGAGGAGCAGGATGGTTCTGGGGGTTGGGGTGGGGGGAGACTCGGAAAGAGTAGGGAAACAGACTGTTTCGGACCAGAGACATTTATCAAAATCTCCCGGGGACCAAGGAACTATGTACAAAAACAAGCCTACCAACCACCAAAAACTAAACACATAAAGACAAACTGAAACAAAACAGAACAAAAGCAAATAAAACATGCGTTAGAATTTAACTCCAGGGAGCAGTATTCTGCCGCTTCATTCCTCCCCTAAGGAAGAGAGAAAAGAGCCACCACCATCATTGCCACTGACCCAACCCTGCTACACACATGAGCTGAGAAACGAAATCCCGAACCACCTGGAAGGTGAGATGCCGGGGAGTGGAGCTAGTTCTCTGTGTTTCATTTTTCCCTCTGAGTCTCACCTCTACCCTCCCCACGTCCTCTTTGATTTATGTTCTGGGTTCCAAAGAGACTGGGTGGCTGCTCTCCCCTTGCCAGAAAGTGAGTGTGGAGGGGACAGCAGAAAGGGGGTGGGGAGCTTAACTACCTGTTAGGTGGAGCCCACGTTTTCCAGTGACCTGGCCTGTGTTCCTGTGGCCTGAGTCCAGTTGGGTGGGGTGTTTAGGGAGAGGGAGGCATAGTCTTTGATTTGAGCAAAAGGCAGAATTTAGGAGCTTCAAAAGAAATATTTTATTCTAGGAGAATAAAACACTTTTTAACAAGGTTTTTTTTCCTCTTTTTCTTTTTGCTCTTATATCTAAGATCTAGAAAAGTACTTCAAAACCAGCTCCTCTCCCATACTCATAGCACTTGCTTACCCTTTCATTTATTTCTCTAAGTGTCATTTATTTTAAACCACCTACTGAATTTTATTTCCTATGGACTCAAATAGACTGATGGGTGGAAAACACTAGGAGAGATCCTCTGTCCCTTTTACTCCACAGAACAAGGCCCATCTAGCGCTTCTAGGTCCCTTTTCCTTCTCTCTTGGAGAACATGAAATTGTTGACACCTGGAGAAGTTTCTGCTTTGAGTTGGAGCAGGGCTCGACTGTGTGGAAAGTCAACTAAATCCCACAGGAGAGAAAGATTTAAAGTCCTCCATTGTTTCAAAAGGGTCTGCATGTTGGGGGGAAAAGCAGAATAACTGTATTTCATTATTATTGTTATTATTATTATTATTGTTATTATTAAAAAGTAATTTATTGCTGGGGATAAATGTTGGGTAGCAAGAACTTTAATTTGCACTACCAGTCTCCCTAATAGAAAATCATGTATAGTATTTCATAGTTATAATCAAGGTCCTTTATGAACTGCTGATGGGTTAAAAAATGAGAAAGACAGTTGAAGGTGGCTAGGTAAAATGCCTGCGTGGTGCACAAGGTACTCTTTTGATCTCATGTGGAGATGGTTTATTACCATCCTTTAATAAGAACTAAAAAATTGAAAACAGAAGAAATGACAGAAGAAAAAAAAAAACCTTGCCATTTAACAATACTAAAATCATGCATGATCTGAAGAGTTCGGAAAGAAACACAATTAGGTCTCACTCTGGTTAGACATTGTTTATTTAATTATGTTGTATATCATTGTTTGCAGCGCAAACATTCTATGCATTTGAAACCGAGCACTAAACTGGGCTAGCTTTCTGATAGACCGTTTCGTGGATAGTATGATCTCACAGTCTACTGCCTGTTTTCACCGAAAACACAGCATTCTTGTCATATTCTTGTATTTAGAGGAAAAATAAAAAGGAAGACTATTGTAAATATTTTCTTTCACACAAACACAGTGGTTACAGACTGCCAGTGTTATTCCTGAAATGTCTCCTGGATTGATCGACCTGTCCATGTGTCTGCTGAGCTTTCTCCTGGGTCACGTCTTCGCTCTATTACCTTTCCCCCTTCCCACTCCTATCAGAACCATTTCTGTGAGCCAAAAATACAACAGGGGGATGTGTCCCAGTACACTTACAAATAAAACGTAACTGAAAGAAGAGCAGTTTTATCATTTGGGTGCATTTTTGTGTCTATTAGGCCAAGTCCTGGTAGAGCTGGTCAGCAAATGAGACTTCAGTCTTCGACCAAAAATACGGTTGTGGAGGGGGGGGGATGTTAAAAGGGGGATGAAAAGAGGGGCAAGGGTGAGAATGATGTATTTTTTCTGCTGAATCAATTCACTTTCAGATGACTCATGTGAAAAGTGGTGCTCTGAATAAAATGAATTCTATATTAGTGGCGTGTGCTTATCAAAAGCATTTTTTTTCTAACTGCAGAAACTCTTAAACTACAGCCTTCACTTCAGAGTGGTGGAAGCTAATAAATAACCAGGCACCCCCAAAATATTTAAATTGAGATTCAGGGACAGAGACCTTTGGAGGTTTATATGTTTTGTCTGGCCTAAAAACGTTTCTTTAAAAAATGTAACTAAATGACTTTTCTTTGGAAGTTAATAAATACAGAAACCATCCACTAATCTGTCCCACTCCCATGACAGATGCCTGTGTTATTTGGAACATGTTGTGTGCCGCCTACTGCTCCAGAGGGACCAGAGATTCGTTTTTGGGTGACCTGGGCCTAGGTCACGTGCCAAATGTACAAAACCTCTTCATAGCTGGGAGTGTATCTTCTGAAGTCATGCTACATTAGCCAAACCTTGTTAATTTCACCGGCAAATCTGTGAAACAAACACTTGATGTTCAAAACAGAATAGTGCGTTTAAAAAGCTGTGATTTTAAAGGTGTTAATGTTTTTTTTAAAAAAGCACTTAGAGATATTTAAAGAAAATAGATCTCTTCCATCGAAATTGATTTTTTCTGTTGTTGACTGAAAATGTCATCAAAGTTTTTAATAAAATGTATTTGTAAAAGACACCCCACGTAATTTTATAGAAAAGTATGACCAATTTCATTGTTGGAGAACCAGGAATAAACAGATGAAAAGATTTACAAAGGCTGCTTAAAAAAGAATACGCCCCAAACGAAATGTTGCAAATACCTTTGTATTATATAACGATGACCAGTGTATGTAATAAGAATGTAAACACTTGTTCTGTATTAAGTAAAACTCTTACCAAATGAAAAGAAGACAGTATTATGTCAGTAAAACAGATTGTGAGATACATGCTTTGCAGAGTCTCCTATTTTCTGTAGTAGGAGACTGTGCAAAACAAAAATGCTTCACTGGCTGGTGAGTGACTGTATACCGCCGGCAGGAGTGGTCAGACTGTTCTAAGGCAACACTGTCAACTCGTGAACAAACAAACAAATAAGCACACGGATGTCCTCCTGGAGAAAATGCAAAGGATTGCCACGCAGCGGTAGTCAGGCTTTCAAAGTTTTCAGGTTCTGAAGGGTGGAATTATACTCTACGCGGATTCGCAGCACCAGGCAGTTGGTGGAAATGCTATGATGTGTGCCTCTGGTAATAACCTCAAAATAAATTGGAGAAAGTGGGAAAATTATTTTCCGTCTGCATTTGGCGGTGGTAGAGTAGGAAAACCAAAAGAGATAAGACACTTGAAAGACACCTGCCACGTTTGTGCTATCCATTCGTTTTAAATTTTCTCCCCTGTCCTGACTCCGGGTCCTGCTCTTTCTGTGTGTCTAAGGAATGATGTCAAGACACATCAGCTAACTTCTGAATAGATTTTTTTAAATGCGTGTTCTGAAATCGCTCTCAATTTCGATTACACTCTCATAAATAAACCGTAGGCACCCACTGCCGTGATTGTATCGATTTTTACTTTCTTGTGAAAAAGCACTTTGGTCCTGTTCCTACAAGTGCCCGTGCCTGAACAGGGCAGGTAGCCCCCAGCCCGGGACTCTCCTGACCAGTCCCCGCCCTTGGCCCCAGCCTCTCCCGCCAACCCTGCGCGAAACGTTTCTGCACCATCTCTCACGTGGATGGGCTTTCATAGTCCATTCCGTGAGGTTGGACTTGCGACTTCTGACCCTGGCGAAAAGCAGTTTCCCACCGCGTTCAAACTGGCCTTGGTGGCCAGCGGGATGATAAAGGTGATGACGACGAATATCTCGTATGGTTCTGCTTATCCGTGTTATTGCCGCCGTGGTCTCACCCCTTCCGTGAGAGCCACCCAGTAAGTCTGGGAGGTTTCAAAGGAGACCGCAAGCTTAATTGATTAAAAAAAAATCTCAGTCAAATTCTAATTCTCACGGGCTGTGTATGTCGGGGGGTGGGGTGGGATTCTTTCCACCTGCAAGATAAGCCTTGTCGCAATAATTACGTTATTTAATATTTGATCAAACCTTTGCGCCACCAACACTGGCGGCGGCTGGTTCCCGCCCTCCGCGGCCGCGGGCGGGCGGCAGGGCCTGGGGCGGGCCCGGAACGAGCAGCGGAGCGCGCGGCCGGACGGCTCAGGTTGGCTTGCTCTTTGAATAATTCATGGCCTGAGACTTCAGGAAATTAATAAAGTGCATGATAACAAGAAACTAATTAAAAACTTTACTAATTGTTTCCAAGTCAGCGTGATTGGGGGGGAGGCGCCCTCTCTTTCCACCTCCCCGAAATCTGGTGCGCTTACAAGGCCTCGAAACTCGAGCGGCCAAGCGGTGCTTGGACTCCGGGAGTTATTTCGGAGGCAGCCTCGTGGGGCTGCTGCTTGCCCTGCAGCCACTGCCTTCTGTAGGTCGCTAGTCTCCCCAGCGAGACTTCGTGCTTGGGGGCCGGTGGGTTGGCGGGTGCCGTTTCAAACCACAGGCAGAGCTGATTGGGTCAGAATTTGCAGCCAGGAGGAGACCCGCCCTCCTTCGACCCACGCAGGGTGCTCGTTTGGCCACGAGAACCCCCACCCACTCGGGGCCGTCCACTCGGGAAATCCCAGAGCCCCAAGAGCCTGAACCACGGCCAAGCGGCGTTGCTGTGCTAGGTTGGCGCCCCTCCCCTGTGGTCCAGAGGCTCCGGGTTAGGAGGCTTTAGCTGCTGCAAGCGGCAGCTCCTCAAGGCCCGCGAGGCACCCACCCGCCTGCAGGCTCAGCCAGCACTCCGCCAGCACTCCGCCGGGCTGGCAAAGACCGGAGCTGGTCCACGCGCCCGGGCCCCGCATCCCGCGCGTGCGCAGGTGTGGCCCTTGGAGCGCGGACCAGGCGGGCGCAGGGCGGCAGGGGCGCGCACGGAGCGGAGGGAGCGGGAGCGCGCGGCGCCCGCACATGCGCCCTGTGTGAGTCGAGTCCCCGGCAAGAGGTGAGCCTGGGTTTCGCAGCTACTAATTAGGTGCTCGCGGAGGTCACCTCCCACTCTCTAAGTGCCTCTGAGTACGTCCTGAGAGAAGCGTGCAGGGGTTGAAAGAGGTTGCAAAGAGGTTGAAAATACTCCTCTCCCGACAGTTTGCCCGAGTCAACAGACACCTTAAACACCACAAAACTTTCGAAACTGATTTATATTTTTAAAAAGGAATTTGGAGCAATAATAGTCTTGCTGTTAAGGTGCACGTCACCAAAGCCCTGCTGTGGAGTGGAATTTATCAGGCAAGGATTTATACCCGGGGTGGGAGGAGGGCTGACCACAGGGCTTTCGTCCCTCAAAATTCTATAGAATCCTGGATCGCAAAACCGCAGATGGGGTATCTCGGTCGGAGACAAGCTGGCAACGCGCAAGCACTGAGACCAGCATCCAGCTCCTGCACACCCAGGGGTGGAGCGGAGAGCACCCGCGTCCATTCGTTGCTCCCAGCCGGAAGGCCCCCGCAGGTCACTTCTCTCCAGTTTAGCCAAGGAAGAGGATTGGAAGAGAAGAAAGGAAGCTGAAAAAGAGGCTTGGAAAGAAAAGTGGGAAAGGGGGCATGGGGGAGGAAGAGAAACAGACTCCTCGCATTGATTATGTAAAATGATTTGGAAACAAAAGTTTGGTAGCTCTGACTACTGGCTTCAGTGCGGCGTAACGTAAACAAACTTTTGTGCGCAAGGATCAGAATTAAACAAAGTGTTGACAATTTCCAGCCGCGGAAATTCACTTACACCAGTTCCCCCTCCCCCCTCCCCCAGTGTTGACAATAAACATTTAATGAAGGCAGGGACCTGGCTGTCTCCAGTCAGTGTCAGAATAGTTTAAGCAGACCATTAGCAGGGCTGCTCCCACTTCAAACATGGCGCGCTACACTCTAACATTATATTTTTAAAAAAATGCAAAGTGTGAGACAAATAATATGATCATACAAATATCTTAAGTGGTCTGCAGTAGTTCTGATATCCCCTGTACTTAATAATAGAAACAAACTCATTGTAGATTACTCGCGCTTAAAAATGTTAAATACAGTTAATGCAATATTAATCGCCCTTTGGTGATATAAAATGCAATATTTTCAGGCAGCTATCGAGTTTTCTAGAGGAAGAGCTGATGAAAAGAGTCACAGCTGAATAGTGGAGAGGAAAAGCCCGGTATTTATTGCTTTTGTTTGGCTTTTGGCTACAGAGACAGGAACCTTCTAATGGGGTAAGGACATTTATTTTATCTGCAATCTATTGCTGCGAGAGCAGGGGCGGCAGATGGGGCTGGTGCGATATTCAGTGTAATTTAGAGCAAATCCTAATAACTAATAATGATTTATGTTAATTTTGATCACTTAGGCGACTTTCCCAAAGCGTTGTGATGAAAGGGAGAGAGAGAGAAGTAGAACGTGACGAGGAGCTCTGAGGCTGAGACTGGAGCTCAACTATCCTACTTAAAATGTGTTTTATGAGTTAGCAATGTAAATACAGGCATTTTTTTAAAAGCAGGTATGATCCATTTGATGCTGGGCAGAGGTATCTCCCGGGGTTTTGATTTCTACTGAAAATGTACCTAGAGAGGAAATTCGACGCCTTTGAGCGGGAGACTCTCTTACCCCAGTTTTAAGGAAAGCAGACGTTTCAGTGGTTTCATTTGCTTATATTTAACTAAGGGTATGTGTGTGTGGAGGGGCGGACGAGGAGCGGAGAGCGGCTGCGGGGAGGGTGTGCGAGGCAGGATTGCGCGCAGCGCCAGGGTCGTCCCTCCGGAAGTGTAACCTGAGCCAGAGGTTTGAAATCAGCTTCCAGCTTGGGAGCCTACTGCCCCGCACCGCCACCACGCCTTATGCAGAAGTTTTATTATTGGCTGCTTAAACAAGTTGCCATTTCTTAATCCTCATATCCTATCTGATGCTTGTTTGCCTAGAATCAACTTTTGGGAAGCTTCGCCTTCTCTACCTCCGGTCTTCACCGACCCCCAAGGGATCCCAGGGCTTTTAAACTTAAAAGTGCCTCTCTCTCTCTTCATCCCCCTGGTAACGTGGCACCGGTTCAGAACCCCAGAGGCTGCCAACGGGACGCAGTTCTGCACAGGAACAGGCGATTTTCGGCTGCCACGCAGTGCGCTGCAGAGGGTCGGAGCGATTTTGAAAGGGAGGGTGCGCCTTGCTCGTGGCAATTTACTTTTTCGCTTACCTTTTGCTCGTTTTAACGCCTCAAGGCTATAGTTTGAAAGTAAAACAGCATCAAAGCACCTCCTTTTTAGTTCTGTATTTGAGAAATCCGAAGATGAAACTGCCTAAAAGGTTTAATAGGGCGGAACATCATTTATTTGCCAAGCAAACAGCCAGAGTATAGTTCAAAAGGGGGTAGAGTGGTTTATCAGCAGGAGGCTGGAAGGAGCAGAACGCTGGGAAAAGTGAGTTTCAAGCTTCAGTCATGACGTTAAAGTGAATTAATAAGCTTCAAGTGGGATGTCTGCTTTGATTTTAAATTATCTTCTTCCCTGCCAAAGTTTATACATACATACACATACATGTGTATATCACACATATAGGAATATGTGCACACACTAGAGGCTTTCCTCACTCTTCTGAGTTTTATTTGTTTGTAAACTTTCAGGTTTTGTAGATCAAGAATAGAAAACTCTCCAGGGATTTGATCTGACAATGTATCTAAAATATGATCAAATCTTTTAAAGTTAAACTTCTCATTATTTTCTTCCTCTTTTTCTTATTTTAAGGCTGTAAAAAGAAAGGCTGTAAGAAAAGCCTTTCTTTTACAGATGTAAAAATGCACTTAATTTCGTCCACTAGGGAAAAACAGGCTACATGATTCAGAGCAATGTCTTTCTTAAACGTTATGCTGTATTTTGTTTTTGCTTTTGAATCATCTCTCTCAGTAACTGTACTGTACTGTACTGTTAGTATTCCCTGTATAAAGAGGACTTTAAACAAAATAAAATTTTAAACAAAATAAATCCAGGCAGCTGACTTGAGCTGTTTACTGATAATACTCAGGAGCTGGCGCGTGTGAGTGAGCTTGAAGCGGCGCCTCCACACACAAACAGATGTGAGCACATTTTTTAATGTTGCTGGTGAAGGGAACTGAGTCTCTCTCAACTTCGTTCCAGTTCTGTCGCAGTGTTTCAGCAGAAGCAGCTCCCTTAAAATCGGAGACGGGTGCGTTATTGAAACCCTCCATCAAACAGCTCTGGGGTGCTGGAAACACCCTGCTCTGGATGAGGTCTGGCTGTCTGACTGCACAGAAGCCCCTAATATGTTAATGGCCGTAGGGGATGCCTAAGGTACTATCTCAAGCTGCTTCGCACACCATATGTCAGGCCGTTAGCCACATGGATCTATTAATCAAAAAGAGCTGGAGAGGGAGAAGAGGGTCTTAGAAAGGGGGGAGAATGAGAGCAATGGGGGAGGGGGAGAAAGAAAGGAAAAGCATTTGAAACCCCCATCATTCTCATTTATTTATTTCATAAATGAGTAACAACAGCTAAAAAGACTCAACCAATACAGATTTCCTTTCTATCAAGTTGAAGACTGTTCATAAATCTCTGCTAAAGAATTGAAATAATATCTGGTTCTATTAAAATAGAAGGAAATTTTACCTGGAGGTTCCTGTTTAGGGCTCCTTTACTGCAAAACTTTTATAAGCAAGACTCTCTGATACAAGGAAAAAACCCCTTGTTGTTGTAAAGAAGGTTGTTTTGTGCAAGAGTTTTATCAGAAGTAGTGGGGGTGGGGCAAATGTGTTTTTAGAGGATGTAAGGAGGGTGTGGAGGGAGGCACCTGGAGGATTTGTAATGAATATGTAATTTATTAATGTAGATCTGCATTGACAGTAGAGTTTTCAGCACCTCCAGTTCTTCTGATGGTCAATGTAAAGTGTTTACATTTTTGTCCCTTCCTTTACACGGGTTTTATGAATGAAACTTCAGAGTCTACAGGGTGCAAAAGGTATTTAATTCTTTTAGGGGGAAAGGGTATGAGAAAACATTTAAAAAAACCCATATTTCTAATTTCCGTTTTGTGTAGAAGTATTTATTGCCCTTCCCTGAATGTGTAAAAAATATTCCATTAGGTAATAGTTTAGAAAGTTTGAACAACCTTAGAAGTAATTATGTGCTCAACGTGGTATAAATAAGTACATTAAGTCTATAAAAAAGATTTAGATTCTTTCCTGAAATGTTCAATATATTTGTCATATGCCTTAAACTCACCATTTTAGGAAAATCAAATGAAAGTGCTGATTTTAAAATGTCAGAAACTCTCAGAAACAGAGCCATGAAAACAAAATAGGTAGCACTTAGATTTAAAAGTTGCACTTGTTTCATGTGTGATGCCACCTGAGGATAGAGAAAATATGAAACCAGTGTCAACTCAGGTTCATTGTCGTTTTGATTGGTAGTCAGTAATGACGAACCATGTAAAAATGGAATTTCTGGATTACCAATGATCAGTTTTAAAGTCTAGAACTAACAACATTTAGGAAATTTGAAAATGATATTTAATCTCATGATTAGTAGGCGTGATTTCAATAATGTCATGAGTAATAGGCTTATATCACAGTAGTGCATTTATAGGATAAAGGGATGAGTGAAAATTTATTGATGTTACATTTAAAAACATGTATGCAGATGATTGACTACTTACCTATGAGAGCACAGATTATTCAACCACATCACAAGCCTTCTGCATTAACATAGAGTCACAGGGCTCTGTTATGCTGGACTTGTAAAAGAGAGAGGCAGCAGAGCGTTCTTATTTATGATGTAAAAATGCATGAAAGAAGATAATTGTGAAACTGTGCTCAGTGATAAAAATTATATAACTGACTCCTGTTACATTACTTTCGTATATAAGTGGAGTATTTTGTATTGTATGTTAGGTTGCATCTATTAAATATCCTTTATTTCCACAAAGGCATCTATTTGTGTCTACATAGAAGGACTCAGTTATCAGGAAAGGTTAATATTGGTGGGTACCTGTAATTAAAAACACCAGTACATTAGATTACTTGATTTGGTTAGAAAATCATCTGTCACTCTTAGTAATACAAAATGCTTTTTAAAAATGAAGAATTGTATTGTGGAGAACCACAGCCAGTCTGTAAATATGAGGGTCCTAAGGTACTATATTCTGTCCAGGAGATGATGAATGCATGCAGATAGGAGCATCCTGAATTTCAAGAGTAGGAGGGTAGAGAGAAACACCTATTATCTTTAAATTTTGGTGCATGCCACACTAGCCTTCATTTCTTCCCCTGTAGTTAAAAGGTAGCTCATATATCTGTCGCTTTGGGTTTCCAAAGACTCGTAACTTAATTCCTTCAGGCAATTCATCAGCACAGTAATTAAACTAGCAAATGGATGTAAATAAAGTGAAATTGGTTTCATGACAGATGAGGCGAAGAGGCCTCTGACATGAAACAAGTCAGGACAATAATGATTTCGGCAGCATCGGGCTGCGGAAGGAACCCCAGCTGGATTTATTAGGTGCTGCAAGTGATTTGCTGGAAGCGGGCAAGACATGAACACTCTTTAATTTGACAGGAATTTTGCATCCTAAAGAGCATATTGAAATATAAATCCAGAAACAAATTTAGGCAAACTGTAAACAGATGCATTGTTGGACTGAAAGTACTATTCATTATTTAAAAGGAAGAAGAGGAGAGAAATGCACCCACCCTCCCTGGTAGAAGGGCTTCAATTGCACAACTTATTATTTAATCCTGGGGAGTGGCAAAATAATTATGAAACGTCTCTTTCTACGTATGAATTCTAGTGCTTATTTTAGGGTTAGAAATTTTGTATTTCCAGAAGGAAAACAACTAATACAATAAATGATTTAAAGACCAGCATGCTGAAAAACATCTGTAGAAATTATGGGTCTATGAATACGTGAGAAGGGAATATGAGAAACTGGGAGAGAAGCCCGATGGGCAACTTATTTTACAGAGTGCAATTATTACTACGCTTAAATAAAACCTGGGGTAAAAAAAATCTAGTACCAGTTTTATTGCCTCTAGTGGCCTGTGCCTGGTTACCCAGAAAGCAAATTTCTGGCTACAGAGATAAAGTGTCTCAAGCCCTTGATCAGCTTAAGACTTAAAATCAAATATAGCAAAATAAACGTTTCCATAGATTAGGGGAGGAACTAAACTATAGCCGAAAATTGCGGATAAGAGAAAAAGGTGGAAGGAATGATTTCTTGGCTCACTCAACAAGACTTCAATGTAAATTGAGTCACCATTCCACCACAGTAAGGCAGTCACACACAGAATAAATTAAGGCACTCTAGAAGCAGATTAGCCCCTTTATCCATGAAAATGTGAAAAACGAACTGCTTTATGCTTAAATGTAATCTCAATTATGTAAGCTCCCTTTCATGAGAAGCAAAAAGCCTCCATGAGTGATGCCCTCTTTTCACAAGAGTCAAGCAGGATTTCAGCACCACGGCCAGTGCCACAGAGGGTTGGGGGCTGGTGGCAGTGGGGAGGAGGGAAGTTTGTGACCCAAGGAAAGTGAAATCTAAATACTCCTGAAATTCTACAGGCAATTTAATTATTTAGCATTGGGTCCAGATCCCTGCCTCCCCCGTCCTGCCCCCCCCCACACACAGTGGGATCCTAAGTTGGTCAAAGTCCTCTAATCTTTTAAAAAGAGGTGTTTTAAAGGAAAAGGGGGAAGAAAGATAGGAGAGTCGGTTACCAAAAACTCTTAATGAAAGTAAGATCTTTTAAAAAACGAACTGAACACCCACTGCATGCTCCTTCCCTTGTAAGAGTGGATGACTTTCAGGCCACGAAGGAATTTATAATGAAACTCAATTGGCTTTCTCCCTGAGCCTGTCCTATGTTTTTAAACAGAAAAATATGCCTAATTATTTTAAAGTTCTTTTCCAATTGCAAGGCATAGGCAAGTCCTTTAATTATAATACAGTCTGAATAGGGGGAGCATATGGAGAGAATGTCAAGAAGAGGGTGCCAGGGGCAGATCCTCAGAAATTTGTATTCATTTCTGGCTCTTATTTGTTCAGTAATCTCTACCATCATAACTAAATCTTGAAGCACTGATGTAGTTCGAGTTGTTGTTGACTTAACGTCAAAATTCAATCACTGGGGGTTTTGCATCAGCCGGGCTACTTATTTGTCTAATAAATCCGTCATTTTGTAAGAAAAATATTTGAGCAGCCGTACTTGACCTCTTGGTATCCACAAGCCACATTTATTTCTTCCAGTTTATAAATGCAAAATCGAGATGATCATCTAATGCCTGGAGGAACTGTGTTGATTTCTGATTGGATTTTAGATGGAAATGTCTATTTTAAATACCTTGTGATTAAATTGGACATATAATAGAATCCATGCATTTTAAGCTGATTCCTGCTTGGAAGCTTAACAACCTGAACTGCTAGTCACGAATTAGAAAAGAGAGAGAGAGAGAGAGAGAGAGGGAGAGAGAGAGGGAGAGAGAGAGAGAGACAAGTCACAAAATACCAAACCCATTCTTTCGAAACCAACACTTACATTTAGCCTCAATTGTAATACTTTATTAAAACCACTCTTTTAAAAAAATCTTAAAAGAGTTCCTTCATGGATGGGCTCCCCCCCAACCACAGACACAGTGTTGTAGTTCCTGGTGGGCAGGGCTTTTTATCTGGGTCCCAGGAACAACACACACAAGAGAAATCATGGCTGGCACTTCAGTCTCAGGACTGCAGTGCTGAGTCTACTGCCAAACTGTAACTCAAGTCCAAGGAAATCCGTATCACCATCCTGAGAATTAGATGATTAAGGAAAACAATGTGTTGTGTTTGAGGGCATTAGTTTTATTCTCTGCTGTAACAGTGTGTTTGGAGATTACCTGAAACTCTTTGTTCTACACTTCTTGTACCGTCTGGTGTAAGGTATCCTTTCGCAACTCAGGAATCTTTCTGAAATCTTTGGCTAAGGGAACGGTCCATTGGAGAGTTGCTCTGTGTAGTGGTGGGGAGAAGGAACACGACAAGGATCCTCATGTGTTGTGGCCAATGCTTAAAAAGAGACATTTTCAGAAGTCAAGTAGAGAGCTAATTCTGTCAGCTGGTGGTGTGACTGGGCTAACTGAGGCCTCGGAAACCTCAACAACTGAACGCATGCTTTTTCCTACAAGGTATGTCCTAGGGATGCAGTGCCTGTCGCTAGGCGGGGTGGCTGGGTGTAGACGGGTAGCACCTTGGCTGCGGGAGGAGCAGGCCCTGGCGGTCAACGCAAGCCAAACCCTCCCTCCCTTAGCTTTTGCTTTTCCTTTCTTGCTGGAGGGCCCGTGAGTATGTGTGTGTGTGTGCGCGCGCGTGCTCGCGCGAACGCTATTCAATAACTGGGGAATATGTAAAAAAAAATTAAGGTATTTCATATCTGAAACCGTCGCTGTGGTGCCACCTCATATTCAAGAGATTTTAAGCCAAACGTGGCCAATACGGGGGGAGGGTCCCTGAGTCCCCGCTGCCTCCGCCCTCACTCTGCGCTGGGTTTCACTCCCCGGGAGCCCCGCGTCCGTTCCACCTAAGTTTGGTGTTCGTGTGTTTTTAGTCTCCTGCCCAGTTTATGCTCGGATGCCGGAAACTTCGGCTTTTTTCTGGTGGTAATGGGAGGGGTGCTCCCTCCGCTGTTTCCCCACTCCACCGCCGGGGCCGCCCGGGAGCTGGATCCCTGAGCCGGCTGGGTCTAGCCAGCGCAGGCCTGGGGAGTGGCTTTCCACGCTCGGTGATGGGATGTCCCGTTGGGGCGACCCTCTGAAAGAAGCTCCCCTCTCTGCTGAGTCAAGCGTGAGCTTCTGCATCAGCTCGTTTGCCCTCTGAGAACTGGAGGGGTCGCTAGTGAGCAGCAAACTTCCAGCGCTGCCAAGGCGCGGGACGGGGAGGCGGAGGTCCTGCCCCAACTTGCTGTGGGCATGCAATCCTTAAATGTAGTGGCGCCTCTGACTGCCAATCCCACGGGAAGGCTGCCGAATCTGGGAGACTCTACCCATAACATTGATTTCTGAGCCTTTCTCATGAAATTTCACTTCCATTTCCAAACTGGTTCTTCCAAATTGGATTATTGCATTTCCCCCTCGTAGGACCTTAAGACATTGAATACTTTTAGAGAAAGACTGGTAAAAAAAAAAAATCCCCCAACTCTAGGCCCACCTTTCTGGGTGGGAACAGCCATCCACACGACGTTCCTTCTAGTTCCAAGGCCTGTGGAGGATGGAAGGACCAATCATGTCTCTTTGTGGTTTACGCCGTGGGTCTGGCTGTATTTCCAGTTGGAGTACGAGGAGGTGGAGGAACGATTCTTGACCGTGTGATACAGCCAGTTAGACTGCATTGGCGAGTTTGTCCAGTATCTGTTTCTGTTACAAAAACATACTGGTGGAGCTTTCAGAGTCATTCGTCCACCCTGTTCTCTTGTCTCACTCCTCTCCTCCCAACTTTGCCTTCAGTTCTTGAGAGAAGCAGGGGAAGGAGGTATTCCTGGACTCCCTGGACTTGCTGTTACCTGATTCTCCACTTTGCCGTCAGAGGTGGGGATTTCCGGGGAAACTATTCCTTATTCCTTGAACGGCGATGAGGAGAGAAGGGCAGTGTCTGGGGAAGTCCAACTCTGCGAGCTTTGCGGCCCAGCAGTTTGCTTGGGTCATTTCTTGGCTTCAAGAGTCGTCTTCTTCCCCAGCTCCCGCCCCCATAATGTTAAGGAAAGGACTTCTGCCTTTTCATGGCTTTCCTTTGGTTTTCCGGAGTCAGTCACTTAGCTGGGAGCTGGCGTTCTGGGCAAGGACTGTGCTAGGTAGCCAGGATGGCGGTTATGGCCGGTGGGATAGTTAGGAGATGGAGGAAGACTGGGTATTTCAGAGGTAGAGAGACTTTTAAACTTAGATGATCATAAATACCAAATGCATTAGGCATAATTTCTTGGAGGAATCTTATTTAAATGCTCAAAACGTCCACTTATAAGGTTTTGAAGTTAACCTTCACCTGCGTAAAGTAGTTACAAGTTTGTGAACTTTTAAATGAGAACAAAAGGAGTAAGAAGAAGAAAGGGCTTTGGTAGTTTAAAAATATTAATGTTAGCTTGTGGAAATAGATGCACTGCACTGCATTTATTAACAACTTATAAAATCTTAAATCAATACAAATTAATTTAATTATGATCTGTAATTGCATTATGCATGATCAATTTGAAACACTACATTAAAGATAATTAGAGCTGGCCGCCATCACTCCTCACTTCCCTAATAGCTTAATGAAAATGAATGTCATGTACCACCTTTGGGTTAAACTTGTAAATTAGGATGAATGCTTGTTTTTCAATAAAAATGTGATAAAGTAATTGTACACTTAATAGACAGTTTATGGCTCACTTGTGAATGTGTAATGGATTTTCTTTGGGGGGGGATGGTATTATTATTTTTTTCCATGGACCTTGTTAAGTATTTATTAGGGTTGATTGAGCTGTCAGTGTTTTTTCAGGATCAGACCTGGAGGATTTGAATGAAGACTAACTTTTATGTAAAATACCATGCTGTCCTCGAAGCTTGTGCCAAGAGGTCACTGCAGATGGAGGTCCTAACTTAGCATAATGGGTTTAACATTTCCATGACATCATCAGGGAATCTGAAAGGAGTCTAAGGATAATCAGAGTGGTCATTCAGAAGAACAGTAAATATTTTATGAGGATATATAGGAGACAGGGAAGATGGTCAGAAAGGTGATTCTGAGCTCCTTAGAGTTCTGTGAAGGAGGCTTCTCAGTTACAGTTAAAGGAGCCACTGCGTATTGTTATATTAGCGAGACACATCCAGGCACTCGGAATAGGGCCCAGGTCTGGCATTAGTTTGTACATGATCATTTTTGTTTCCCGAACCCTTCATGTTTCCTCAAGGCACCTGGATAGCTCCTTTATATGCTTGCAAACAGCAATACACATTCATTATTCCTGGGACTGATTTAGTTTGTTGATTTCCCAATATTATCTGGCACTGCATGACAGGGTCTTTACTTTTAAGATAATTGAAACCAGAGGCATATCAGAAGTGTTTGTGAATTAGATGAATTCAGTAGGCTGTATGAATTATTTGTTTTATTTTCTACTCTTTATTAAATAATATTTGAGTATTTGTATTCCTACAGGTGTTTTGCTGAGATTCACTTTTATGCACCACCAAATTTCCACCTTCCACCCCAGGCAGGCATTGGAAAAAAATATATACATACACACATAAACACACACACATATATACATACACATACCCATGTGTGTGTATATATACATATGCATATGTGAAAGTCCCTAAATTACATGACTCACAGTTTTAAACACTTTCCGTAATTTATGACCATTTTCTTCCAGCCAGATTTTACATGAATAGAAATAAACTTATTTTGTTATTTGAAAAGTAGACTTTGTTTTTTCAGAATATATTTACACTTGCTCAAGTTTATTGTTCTTTAGATTTTTATTTCACTTTGTATTAAATGCCTGAAAATACCCCCATTAAGGGGGTATTTAGGCTTAATTTCAAAAATGCTAACTGGAATGAGCATCGAGTCTTCCTCAATTTATTTGTTTATTATTATGAAAATTATTTTGACACTTCTGGAAATAAAGAAACTTTTACCATTTTGGGCAGGGGACACAAAATACATTAAATATTGGGAAGAATAGATAAAAATTTTAAAGTGTAAAAATTTAATCTTCTCTTTGCCAACATTTACCTTTCAACACCTCACCCATCCTTCGGAGCCTGGGTGTTGTCGAGCCTGGGTGTTGTTCTGCTGTGAAGCCATCCTGATGCCCCAGACAGGAAGGAAACCTACCTACCCGTTAAATCCTAGGCACGTTCCTCCTTTCCTGTGTCATTTACCCTCATTGCCCTGTGTTGTAAAGACATGCTTATACCCCTGCCTTCTACTATAGTAGAGGCTTCTCAAGAGAAGATATTCTCCTGGTCTGCCTTTATATTCCTCAGAGTGTCTAACATAATATTACATATAGCAGATAATAACACTTCATGAATACATGAATTAGGGTATGCACAAGGTCCCCTCCCCCATTACCATATTGCACACCTATGTAAATAAGGCAGTTTCTTGCTCCTCTTTGATATAGTCTCATTTACCCTGGTGATTTCACATGTAGCTGGACAAATGACAATACTGACCTCTTCGAGCTGGGGTTATTCTCATCTTTATATTTTACGTTAAAATTATGTTGTAGCAATCAGAATTCAGTCCCACAAAAACTCACTACAGTTTATTTTAAAGCAATTTTAAAAAACCTTGTGTTTTAAATGTTGTAATCGTCTTTATATAATTTGTGGAAACAAAACTTGTAAAGTTGCTCTATATTAATGCAATTGGTTATGGACTGTTTATATGACCAGAAGCCCCAGTCCTTTGCCTAAACCCTCAGCACACCCCATTACCTGCCCCATCACGGGCAGATCTTGTCTTACAGATCTGGCATTTTACGGTCACCAGATATTAAGTTGAGAAAGCCTCTGCATGATTTACCCGTTCTTTCCTCTTCTCACAGCCACTGAGTGTTGCAATGCAATGATTTCTGCAAGTGGACCAGTCAAAAGTCAAATAAATCATTCCTTTATCAGATGCGAAGTTTAAAGCACCAGCTAGCAAGTTTTACTTCTTGGTAATGACACTCAGCAAATTTTACTTTCTGACACATTTTATAACCCTTCAGCCATAGGTACAGTAATTATAAATGACTCGCCCAACACCACACCCCATTGGTGCGGGGCTCTGCTCTATGTCTTTCTGAGGAGGCCACTAAATAATTTTTAATGGTTGATACTGAGATTTAATCAGTGCATCAACTCTATGACAGTTTTATTTTATAGGACTCTGGTACTTACTAATTGTCAATATTGGAAGGGAGTATTAACACTCTTAACAAAGGGAGGGGTGATGAAAGTGGCCTTAGTGAAGAAACATAAGTGAGGTTGACCATTTCTGTTTTCAAATATCAAATCCATCTTGCATTTGGAAACACCACATGTATTTTATTTGCAACGCTGTTTTAATTCTAGTTCCTAAACGGAGGGAATGTTTCTCATGCTCCAAATTTTTCTTTGTCTCCTACAGAGACAAGAAAACACAGTTTTTAGGTCCAGTTCTTTTCACATTAAACGAACCCCAAAAGGGAAATGCATCAGTTCTGGCCCTGTATATTATATTTCATGAATTGCCACCAAAGAGAACAAATATTTTGTTAATCACAGTCCATATTTGCTTCATGTTTTGAACTGATTGCCAAGCCAAGAGAAGGAAAACTTCATACTTACACACTTCTACAGTACATGCAGAAACATTAAAAAATTAGATTAGGAAAGAGATGAATATAATGACCTTACTCTCAATCATAAGCTGCCAGCTAAGCGTTTGAGACTGAAAAATTGCACTAATGAAGCTATTTGAAGGCTTTTGTGGACAACTGCTTCCTCTTTGAAGATTAAATGAATGATGTTGATGTGATTAATCCTAGTACAGGGAGTGATGCAGCAGCTAGAAAATACCTTGGTGATTTTCATAATTAAACTGAATCAACATTTCAAAGAAATGTCAGTGTTATCACTTGTATATTAGAATTACATTCATTAGACAGAGGAAACAAATAATTTGAGCAAACAAGATTTTCCTTTTGGTGTACTGAGACTTCTGCCATGTCTCAGAGTATCTAGCCATAAGTCATCATTACTGTTTAATTTTGTCCTTGCTTCTTTAGCTGTTTTTGTATCTCTCTGTGCATGTGTAGTGTTGTTAATGATTTAAAGTATCTTGCTTCTCCTTTATTTATTTTCAGACCTTTGAATTTCACTTTCATAACCTCATGTCTAAGGTAGCTGTCTACTCACACTCTGAATTTAGGATAGATAATAATTAAGAAATTTGATTTCTAATCAAGTAAATCTTCTTGGAATTGCTTTGGTTACATGGCAGAGAACTGAAGAATTCGTAGTTCTGGGATCTCCGCTTTGACGTATTTTGATCTTGAAGTGCAATATTATCTTGATCCATTTATTCTTTGTAAATCATTTCTAAAAAATAGTTTTCATTTTTTTTTTCCTAGAAGAGTAATTTCAGCAAAGAGTGACATTCTTTTAGTGTTTTGTGGATAATTTAAAAGAAAATCACCAGCACCATTCCCAATCAATCAAACCGTGGGAAACTGCCTGGGCAGATCAATTAGAAACAGCTGTACTGACTTCCTTGGGCAAGGACAGGTGTGAGTGCGGGTCCACGGTGAAGGGTTACTGCATTGGTAGAAGCACAGTGTTGCTTGTTCTATCAGCACTTGAAATTACCCTAAAGGTTTCTGGGTGACTCCTGGTAACCCTGATATTTGCAGTGCTCTTCCAGCTGTTGCACCATTTGTTCTTTTATGGCTGTTTAATAGAAATAAAAAATGCTTTCTTTAACGAACATACTGAGTAAAGGACCTGTCTTTTCTTCCCCAGGGACCTCAATTTGAGGTCAATTTACAGTCGTAAGTGAAGTGAGTTTGAAAGCTATCACCAAGTCAGTGAAAACACTCAGCCCCAAACTTTTTAAAAAAATCTTCAGCCAAGGATCTGGTTATTGATGAGAGAGAGAGAGAGAGAGAGAGAGAGAAAGAGAGAGAGAGAGAGAGAGACAGACAGACATCGATGTGAGAGAGAAACATCCATCTATTGATTGGTTGCCTCCCCAATGCACCCTGATCGGGGATACAACTAAAACCTAGGTAGGTCCCCTAGCCAGGGATCTAGCCCGAAACCATTTGGGTGTACGGGACAATACTCTAATCGACTGAGCCACTGGAGCAGGGCCCAAACTTTTTTTTTTTCCAAACTTGTTTTTTCTTTGGCTCCGTAACGCAGAAAACGCTGGAATAATCAGGTGTCCAGTAGCTCTGGAACAAAGCTTCAAAAATAAACACGGAGCCATAATTGCTCCAAGACACTGATCTGTATTTCCTGCTAGAAGCACTCAGGAAAACGTGTCCTGCTGCTCTGTGATCTGTTGGCGTTCGTTCTGCATGTACCTGTCTGCTCCAGTGTGCTTGCATGCCAGGCAGTCGCCCCCACACCTGGAGGTTGCCAGTTAACCATGACAACAGAGGAAAAACGGGACCAGTTTACCACATTTGGGAACCGAAGGATGTTCAGTTAAAACGGACTTGTCAGCACTCTCAGGCTACCCACATGGAATCTGAGAAATTACTGCACCCGGGGCACAATTTTCCCTGAGGTCTTCCCTCTCGTGATTGTCTGTGGTGAGCACAGCAGTACAAGGACAGGAGTAAGAGGAGACTTGGGGTGCTGGGGAGCAAAGGGTCCTACTAGTGGAGGAGAGCCCAGAAAATCTCTTTTGCAGCGTATTTGCAAATGGGGTAACCAAGAGAGCATGGCTGGAGAAGCAGGGAGGGAAAATGCAGCAGCACATGAAGGTCATGTTTGCTCAGGCTGCAGACAGTCCAGGGAAGGGCCTGTATGAAGGCACAAGAGAGGATGAGAAAAAGGAGGGAGGATCTGGGTAAAAACCCAGGCGTTAGAAACTCGTCACTCTAGTGACAAGTGCGGTAAGCAATCCTAACCAGCGGAGAGTGAGCCAGGCCTGAGAAAGGGACGGAGCAGGGAACATTAAAAAAGCAGAACCGTGAAGAAGGCAGAGCTGCCTCACGACTAACTGGAAAGTTGTGCATCCTTGAGAGGAAGCTCTTCCGACGAACTACACAAATACAATTCACCAGACTTGTCTGCTGGCCAGTTCCAGAGAGCTGAGGGCGGAGGGAGAGGATGCTCAGTAAATCGTTCTCATCAAGCACATTTTCTCTTTTCTGGAACACTGTCAGGAGCTGGAAAGAGGAAGAGGTTATAAAGTTTCTCCCTGTTCTTCTTCCGATAACTCGCCGTGTTCCTGAGCTAGCCTACCTCACCCACTTTCTTAACTTTGCTGGTGACGTATTTAGACACCCGGATTTCTCCAGTTTCACTCTGTTTTTGGCCAGCTCATCCTTAGTGTCACATTTCCCCATGGGACATGAGCGTTTCCATTTTCTCTCCCTCACTTCCCTTTCTGATTATTTTCCTTTAAGAATCTTCCAAAGAGATCTTCCAAGGAGGAGGCGGCATTGAGAAAACTCCCTTCAGTCTGCTTTTCCTCCTGGCGGCCCTCGTGGCTCTAACCACCTTTCAGCTGAGTGCCAGTTTGATGTACATCTCTAGTAGACAGAGATCACAGAGACTGAGAACAAAGCGAAAATGGACCGACAGTCAGCCCTGGAACCTCTAGCTCTTTGGATACCATTCGCCGGTGCTGCCTAAAAACCAACATTGATCTGCAGCCCTCCGTCGGTATCCTCCCTGCTCAAATTTGCCACTAGTGAAACAAGCATGTAGACATCTGTACGCCACAGAGAAGCTTTGTTTCTGTTGGGATGTAATCGAATACATTTTTGAGATGAGGTCTTTTAACCCAATTTTAACTTTACCATTAGGAATTCAGTTTTTATTAAAAATGTCTGGAGTCCCATAATCTTCCTTCTCCTAATGATCTCACCTAATTTCTCCTTATTCCCACCCACTCTGGCCAGAATGGCTTCTATGTGCCCCCCACCGACACTCCAGGCTCCTGGTTCATCTTCTTGCCAGAATCTCTGGCTCCTTGTTTGGCCATGGAATCTTCTTTTGCCAAGTTCCAAGTCTATTCCACTTTCTTCATGAAGCCTTCTGCAACCTCTTCAGCCAAAATTATCTATAAATTATTATTTTTTTCTGTAAATTCATATACCACTGAACATATTGGTAGAGCATAGACTGGGAAATCAGAATGCCGAGGTTTGTCTTTTGGCTCTGCAATTTATCAGCTGTGTAACCTTGGGGAGGGAAGTTATGTGAATTGTCTGTGCTCCACTTACCCCAGTAAAATGGAGGTAATATATTCTCCTTCATTGCATGGTGGGAGAATTTAGTGGGATTAATATAATTAAACCACTTAGTGCGGGGCATATTTAGAATAAGTACTATGTGTTTTGTATTTTTTGTTTAGTCATATGTTAAACAATAGAAAAGCCAAGGTCATCTTTATTCTCTTCAGCTATCCCAACAGTGCCAAAGGAGAACTTAGAACAAAGATGCATTTAACCACTTGCTTATGGATTGATTGTGCCAATTAAATTAAAATGTCTCCTTTAATGTACTAAGTGGCAAGAAAAATTTACTGTGAATGTCAGTCCAAGAGTTAGGCTGAGAAGAGTGTATTGGAACCTTCTGAACATCCTTATGCCTGAGACAAATTCAGCAGGAAAACGAACAGGTGCACAACTCCCTGTTTCAGAGACAGAGCTTTTGTCTACAACCCACCCTGCCCACCAGATGGGGTGATGCAGTGCCCCCTCAGCTCTGGTTTTTATTTGGGGCTTTCTTCTTACTATCAAAGAAAAGAAAGTAATTTGTAAACTAGGCGCACAAAAGATGTAAACTAGAACCACAAAAAGGGGTTGTAGTAGAAGTAGGACAAACTCAGCTTTGGTGTTTAATGGGAATAGTTTTTTTAATTCATTTTTTCTCTTTTTTAAAAAATAATTTATTTGTTATTATTATTAGTTTTTAGAGAGGGGAAAGGGAGGGAGAAAGATAGGGAGAGAAACATCAATGTGTGGTTGCCTACTGCATATCCCCAAATGGGGACCTGGACCTCAACCCAGGCATGTGCCCTGACCGGGAATCAAACTGACAACATTTAAGTTCACAGGCCAGCACTCATTCCACTGAGCTACACCACCAGGGCTAAATTCATTTTCTCTTAAATGTTCAAAGATTTTGTGGTCCTTAGCTTTATATCTAAATTATTAATATTTCATACTTTAAACATGTTTGATATGATTTGAAGCATTTTTGGTTGCCACTCTTTTATAAAAATTTCAAGTGAAAACTAAGTTATTAAACTCATTATAAGAAAAAGATGTAAACAGCTCTTCTTGATTATTACTTTTGCCATCATTTTTTATTTTAATGATATATTAAATAATTCCTTATCTTCCTGAATTCCATGACCCCAAACCTGGAAGTGGGAAGGTAGCATACATGTGTAGACATATTGGGTTGGCCAAAAAATTGGCTTTTTTCCATAAGATGCTCTAGTGGCACTTAGTCGTCTTTAACTTCACTTAAAACAATTTTGTGAGATTGTGTTATGACAGCTGTCATATCAGCGTGCATTAAAAAAAAGCTTAGCAGGACTGGTGAATTTTGGTGTAGCCATTTTAATACTGAAGATGGAAGAAAATATAGGAGTAGCAAGATTACAACTAGGATACAGGCTGAGTTGACATAGGAGTCTACTCTTCTTGTCTTTCTTGTTCTTATTGAAGAATCAAATATAATTTCAATTTTATATGTATATATGGAAAAAGATATAAAGCATAATAAATATAAATAAATAAAAATAGAAATAAGATTAGCACATATTATATAAAATGTATACTAAATAAATAAAATTATGTATACATATATGAAAAAAGAAATCCCAGGCACTCCAGTGTGGCTTAAGTTTTTTTGAATACATCAATTTTATACTTTAATCTGGGTACTAGAAAGAGAAAGGCTATGTAGAAGAATTAAAATGACTTTTCTAAGAAAGTTTAATTTAATTGAGTGACTGATATAAAACAAGCCTCACATAAGAAAACCATACTGTTGTCTGGTACCTCGAATTCTGTATTAAAAATAATTTATTTTTGATACATGCTATAGAATTCTCAAATACTGAAATATTTTCAATGTAGTTTTATTTAGATCCAGATTTTTTTTATGTTAGTTTAACTGTCATTCAGAGCTAATCTCATTTCTCTTTTCGAAAGCACATATCAAGACAATTTTCTGTTGAAATGGCTTCTAGAGGTCACACAACAAATTCTGTTTCTGCTCTTTCTCTCCTTGTTCAACCTTATTCCTTGACCTAAATACACTCCTGTTGGACTGTGAGATTCACAACATCTGTCTACAACCTTTTGCGGATTCCCTCCGGAGGCCCAGTTTTGCTTTTTTGCAGTGTATTGCTAACCACAGTAGAAGCCACGAATGCGTCTAGTTTCCCTGCAGGTCCCAGATTGCCTCATGTCAGTGACAGCAATTTCACTCTTATGACCACTCACTGCTACAGCACATTTAGATTTTATGGTATTAACGCATGGTTCCAGTCGTGTTTATGTAACTCAGTTGGGAGAGCAACTACCTTTGTTTTATAATTCTTTCTTCAGAAATGTTTTGCATGTTAAGTTTTTCAGAGTTCTTGGTCCCTGAGAGTCCTAATACTTATTATGCCTGCGTATTCATATAAATTAGACCTGATACATCAGAGGCTTAGGCAGATATGCTATCGCACATCAGAAATGCATCTTTTATGGTAATTTCTTATCACCGTGGAAATGTTGAATAAATAGCTACTATCAATGGAGTAGTACGCTTTAATCGTTTGCTTTGAAACCTTCACTTCGTCACATGATAGAAACATAACTGAATTCACTTTTGTGTAGGTGGACTGTCAGCACCTGTTATTGTAATTCTCCTTAAATTACTTTGAAGAGCCAGCTCTGACTTAGGACCCAGGTCTCTTGCCTCCTTGACTGCGACTTTGTTTGCAGACTCTTCCATTATCTCATTTCAAACAAGGACACACCACCTTCAGGAGATAGTGGAAATTCTAATGTGAATGGCTGAAAGGGGAATGATTTGGTTCGGTGCGTGGAGATGAAGCTCAAAGTCCTTTACATGGAAGGGTGCTATTGTCAACTAAGAAGGACTTACTCAAAACCAACCCCATTAAAGAACCAGAAATTCAAAGAGGAAAAGCACATCTGATGTGGGTTTTTGAAGGTGGGCTCAAAGATTTAGGGTTAAGCATGGTGTGTTCAGAATGCAAAGAAGGGATGTGGGACAACAATGCGGTGCAGTAGTTCAAATCTTTAGGCCAAGGACAAGGGCAGGAAAAAGCTCAAGAGGTTAATATTAACAGAATTATTAACAGAAAGAATGAATTACATAAGTAGTTTTGTGAAATCAATGATGATTCTAAACTGGCTTGTTGAGCACAGAGAAATGCCGTGGTCTCTGGTGAACAGGAAGATGGACAGATACTTCGGTAACCTGGATTCTTTTATTTTATTATCTGTTCTTGCCTTTGTGGCATAGGACAGGCAACCTAATGTTACTTTGCATAACTGTAAACTGAGTCTCTTCCTACTTGTTTAGGGAGTCTAAGGTCCACGAAGCTGTTTGGAAGGACACCTGTAAGTGCATACTCATCTGGTAGGGTGTTGTTCCTTATTTCAACCAAACCAATCTCAAATAACTAAGAAATTTAAAAACATTTTCAAAGACCTCGAAATAAACAACACAGTTCAAAACTCAAAGCCTCTGGAAGGCTGAGGCTGTCTCCCTGTGTGGTCAGCCCTGAGCCCAGTGCCTGGCACGTCTTAGGCATTCTGTACTCTTTGGGGATTTGATGACAAACCATTTTGAAAACGACTAACTTAGCTTCTTTTGGGAAAAAAAAATTGAGTCCATGAAAGGCATTTCATGAGTGGAGTCAGTCATGCTGAACATGTTAATTTCATTTCATCTCATGAGAGATACATTCATCTGTCACCGCTCTGCGTTTCCTGGAGTGACTTAAGTCTGACATGCAAATGCAATTTAAGCCCCTTGAGTGTGCGCTGGACCTAGTGACTTGCTTCTATGAAACAGAATATGGCGGAGGTGCTGGGATGTCGTTTCTGAGATTAGGTTACAAACAGACTGTGACCTCCTTTGCAGCTCTGTCTTGCCCACTCCATGGGCTCACTTGTCCTAAGGGAAGCACCTGGCCGTGTTGTGAGCAGTCCCATGGAGACACCCACGTGGCCTGTTGAGGCGCTGAGGCCCTCAGTCCGACAGCACGTGAGGATCTTCAGCCTGGGTGGACACTGTGAGTGAATTTAAAAACTAACCCTTCAGTGCCCATTGGGATTTGGGATGACCACAAATAACAGGAGCTGACCACTCGATTGCAACTTCAGGCGAGACCTGGAGCTGGACAGACCCAGCTTAAACCATACCTATGTGTCCGACCCTCCGAAACTATGAAAAAATCATTGTTTGTTATTTTAAGAAACCAAGTTTTGGGTGACTTGTTATGTAGCAATAGATATCAAATAAGAAAATGCTAAGTAAAAGAAAAAATGCTTGGGTAAAACATTTGAAAAATATTGAGTTGCTTTTTCCCTAGCAGCTTTTGCTGATCTTATTGCTGAGGGCTCTGAAGTCAGAGAGATTGAAGGGGGCAGGCGGGCGAAGAGAGCGTGACTCTGTCTTTCTGCTCCATCAAGGACTCTGACTTTGTGTCTCCCTTGTCTCCGAAGAGAGCAATCTTGCAGAGTGGAATCCGGTGTATATTTGCTTTCAGATATGTCTGCATATAGCTGAAGGCTGGTTATATAGAATAATAGAAAAATTATTTAGAAATTATAGTATCCTAAATCCATAATAGATGGTGCATGAATATTTTCAAAAATATTTAGAAAAATATAAAAATGTGTAAAGAGTGAGGCAAAGACTAAATTTACACTGTTATAACATGCATTACATAATGTCATTGTAGTCAATTTAATACTTTAATTAATTTTCTTATAATGATAATTACAAATATTCGCTAATATCTGTAAACTCGTTTCATGCTTCTATATTGGAAATCCACATTGCATTTTGTCTGCCTGTACCTCATTTGTTGTACTTTGTATTTCATCATGGTAAATAGTCGTATCCTTCAGGCTGTGGTGATACCAGAGAGTTAAATTACCTTCAAAATGATAATCTGTTTGTATGACCCGACTGAGAATATATTGAATTTGAACTATAGGACCTGCAAAACTTCTTGAGATGGACAGAGATGATTTTTATTCTTGCCACATATGGCAATTACATATTGTAATTTTCTGAGCTTATTATTTTTATAGCAGTCCATTTAAATGTGAATATTTAGGAAGTTAATTACAAAGATCATAAAGTGGGAGCTGTGAAAAGCACACTGAAGTCAGTTATGTAATTTCTGATCCAAGATAGAATCAGAAGAAAATCATTTTTTTTCTTATTCTCTTCCTCCTAATAATCAATATATATTTATTATTACCTATAGGCACTGTACTACTAACTGAACGCCCTTGTTATTCATTCAGTGAAGGGTTTCCACATTTCCTTGTTCCATGAAGATTGACTAGAAGGAATCAGCGTGATCATCCCTGTAGCTTGTACAGTGCTTTTTAATTCACAAAATGTTTTCACACACATCATGCCATTAGTAGTGCCTCACAGTGACCTTGGGTGTAGAAAGGACATTTATTATTATTTTCATTTTATAGAGGAGGTAATTCAAGCTGAGAGAATTAAAACATTCAAGTTAAGAGAATTTAAGTGCTTCTCTAAATCAAGGGGTTGTTAGAATATGGCGAACTTGGCTCCCTGGTCTGTCTATTCACTCCTGGTCCAGTGCTCCTTCTGTAGGTTGGCTTTACTGATAAATTCCTGAAAAATACAATCCCACCAAGTTTGTGCTTAACAATAGGTGTTGAAATGTTGAATGACTCAAATAAGTGCATTAACTCTTGAATGGCTCAGAGTAAGTATGAAAGAAAATGTAACCATTTAAACTAAGATCGCATGTTTTACTCTACATGCAATTATTAATTAAGCTTAGTAAAAATATCCAAGTTCAGTTAATGGGATATATTCCTGGCACATGTTTCTACCTGAATTTATGACCCAACTCATTCAACAAGTAATAAGGGAAGCATCTCTGGTCTCAGCCCTACGTATATTTAGTATTACAGGAATTGGCATGCTTATTATCCTATACTGGAGAGTGTCCAGTTAAAACCCAATCCAGGGCTGGATTGATTGCTTTATCTGGAACAAGGAGACATTTTTTACAAAGCTGTGCTTGAGACAACCCGCTTTGAGAGATCGGAGGGCCAGGCAAGGTCAGCAGCCAACTGGAGACTTGGTGCGTGTGCAGCCCCACCCCGGCCACCAGCTGGCCCTTGTCAGGG